>KN361239.1:798-22167 GCA_000785685.1 Uromyces viciae-fabae | reverse complement strand
TCGCTGTGGGAAAGTGTATCCTTAAGTATTCTGGTGTAACATGCAGGAAAATGGTTTGTATTTGCATAGGTAACTCGGGCTTCACTTAGCTTCAGAGAGAAGGAAAACCATCAGTGAAATTTCTCAATGGAACAGTCTTACAAAGCTCATGTTGCTCACCCTTTCACGATTTTTCTGTGCAGTCTTATTTGACTGATCCTTTGCATAAGATCCAATCTCTTTCATTTCTTTTTTGAATCGATTCCCCATAACATAATGCACATAATGATTGTAAGCCGAGGTTAGCAATGATACCTTGTTGATTCCAGAAAGGTTAATGTTCATGTATTGATAAGCCCCACTGGCGGTAATCTGACGGAATGAGTTTAATGCAGCAATGCGGCAAGCCGAGTTGAATAGTGAGTCATGAGACTCATTGAGGTTTGGCCCCCAGATCCGGATGCCTCTCAGTGAAATTTCTCAATGGAACAGTCTTACAAAGCTCATGTTGCTCACCCTTTCACGATTTTTCTGTGCAGTCTTATTTGACTGATCCTTTGCATAAGATGTTGGCTTGGTTTGAGCGATAGCCCAAAGTCTTGATCATATACACGTTGTGTTCAGGGCTGAACTCGTCATCGCTGTGGGAAAGTGTATCCTTAAGTATTCTGGTGTAACATGCAGGAAAATGGTTTGTATTTGCATAGGTAACTCGGGCTTCACTTAGCTTCAGAGAGAAGGAAAACCATCAGTGAAATTTCTCAATGGAACAGTCTTACAAAGCTCATGTTGCTCACCCTTTCACAATTTTTCTGTGCAGTCTTCTTTGACTGATCCTTTGCATAAGTTCCAATCTCTTTCATTTCTTTTTTGAATCGATTCCCCATAACATAATGCACATAATGATTGTAAGCCGAGGTTAGCAATGATACCTTGTTGATTCCAGAAAGGTTAATGTTCATGTATTGATAAGCCCCACTGGCGGTAATCTGACGGAATGAGTTTAATGCAGCAATGCGGCAAGCCGAGTTGAATAGTGAGTCATGAGACTCATTGAGGTTTGGCCCCCAGATCCGGATGCCTATTTTTGCCAAAAGTGCGTGTACATAAACGATGTGGATCTCTTTGATGTTTGCTAACCCACGGCCCAGTTTGAATCAACCTTCTCGGCCTTGTCTCAGAGTTATGATATCTTCTTGAGCAATCAGATCGGGAGCGCCAGGGTCAGATACAGCACTTTCAACGTCAGAAACAGAACTAAATCGATTGTAGAACTCTTTCATGAGGAAAGGGTCCACCTTTGTAGGTACACTGTTTTGGTCAAATAGACCCCATAGCATGCGGATGTGGAGGAATAAAGCTTCCTGTTGCAGTTGAAAAAATTAGTTTTTACTCAACAATCCAAACTGGAAAAGATTACTCACCTTGGTTTGTACAAAATCCTTGGGCACCTCACTGGAGACTAGCTGGGCTGGATGACGCTTTTTGATTGGTGGGGTAGGAGTTTTTGGAGTACCTTGGCTTGAGTCCTTGCGGGATTTCTTGGAAGAAGCTGGTGTTTTTTTGAGAGTCACCAGCGGTGCTGATACAGCTCGGGTGACTCTGATTGGAGTCTTTGGTTCTTTTTTATTCTTTTCATTAGTACTGGTCACTCCGGAGGTGTAATCGGACTTTTTTGAGCTTGAACCACTGTCTGTTTTGTCATGGGGGGACAATTCGTTGATTTGTTTCTGAAGATCCGCTATTATGTTGGAAAACTGAGAAGATTGTTGTTGGAGGGATTATTTGCGTTGTTGCTCCAGTGCCTGGGCTTGCTTAAGCAATGCAGCCGAGATAATTGCTTCAAAGTCAATTGGGGTGGCAGGAAAGTGTTGACTCATGTTGTGATTGACCAGAGATATCAAAAATTTTTGATGTTGGAGAGTTATGAGGAAAAAAAAATATAAAGGTGCTGCGACAGAAGGGCGTGGTGATTCAATGTCGCAGCAGCTGGGGTTGAACTGATGTGAACCCCCTATGTAAGAGTCTGGGTGTCGCATCACTGTTTGCGACACTAAAATCCGCACCGTGTCAAGAAATTTTGGCCCACACACGGTTTTTTCTGGCCCATTTTAATTTTTTTTTTTTTTTTTGAAAATTTGAAAATTGTAAAAGGGGCCTCCAAAGTCAGCATGAAAGTTGGGTTGGGTCAACCCGGTTTTTCCCTGAACCCGGCGCTTATTGGGTTGGGTTTGGTCATTTAATTCAAGTTTTTGACAATTTCTGACCCGGATCTTTTGTGAGGTTGGGTCTGGCTTGTTTTTTGCTTATTGGGTAGACCCGCTGAACCAGATCCTAGAGGTAAATATCATATGTGATATGACTATGTAAAAAGTTGATACTACATAGTACATAGTCATATGTACATAATATATGTAGTCTGGCCCAGGAGCCTAATAGTTTGTAAATATGATTTTATATCATGATATCAGCGTATTTTCATGTATTTATATGGTTTAAAACTTTAAGCTAGAGTATAAGCTAGGGTATCTACTATCTAGTATCTAATTTTATCTCTCCTGACTCTAATAATATAGTGAGAATAGCAGCTAATAAAATGTTATTGATAAAACTAATTGCAACTAATAAAGCGATAGAGGAGAACATATATGAATGAGAAAGTAAGTGAAAAACAACTTGGCTTGAGAAACAGCCTGTATTTATAGTAAAACAAAATTATCTTGTGTGAAAGAGATACACAGGTAAAATACTGGATAAGGAAATAAACTGAAACATAAAACACAAAGAACTAGGCATATTGCCTTAACCAATAATGAGATATTATTTTAAACAACAAAGAAGATTTAACTTTCCTATTCTGTCTAAAATGATTAGATACAACTCTTTTCCTTTTCCATATTCTTCTTCTTTTAATTCTTTTGATTCTTTTTTCCGTTCTGAATTTATGATATGTTTTATATCTTTTACTTGTGACATGTTTCACATGAAATTTTCTCTTCTTCGAAGTCTTAACAAACTTTGCTTTAAATACAAACAATGGTTTGTTAATCTTTATTTTCTTTACTTTAGAAACCATTTCTAAATGTATTTTATCAATTTTAACTTTGTTATCAACAAATAATAATTCAGGTTTAATGTCTAAATTATTGACAACTCTGTCTTCTCTTATATAACTTAACATTGAAGTTCCCGCTACAGGGATTACTTCCTCAACAGACTCCTCACCATTATTCATGAATTTTTCTTTTTAATTTCCATACCAGTACTTTTCAATACCGGTACTCTTCAATACCTGTACTCTTCATCATCATCATCATCATACTTATAGTCTACTCCTTATTGTCTTATTATATTATACTTCCTGAATTCCTCCCCCCTCTCTAGAATCTCCACCGGCTTCTTTCCTATTACTAATTTAGAAACCGGAAACTAAAAGACTATGCCTTGTACCAAGAAAAATAAACCCCCCGCACCAAAAACCCTACCAGAAACTCAAGAAAATGTTGATCCTCCATCCTCTCCCCCTCCAACCAATCAAGAACTCCTTTCCAATCAGCCAAATGTACTTCCAACGGCAAATGAACAAGATAGCCTGGCCCTCAGCCAGCCTATCTTGGCTCAAGAATCTGCCCCCCCACCTGACCCAACTCCGACTTCTAACCGGATGTCTAATCCAAAAACACCTGCTCCCCATCCTCATTTCAAAAGTGGCAAGGATTCTACCACTAGTGCAGGACCCACAACCAAAAAGCAGAAAACCACAATTGATATCTGGAGACATTTTGATAAAGCTGGAGCAGGTCAGTTCCTCACTTCCCATGTCTCATTTATTTTTTTGTTTTTAATCTGATCACTGATGCTAAATTTTGATAAAATTCTCCAGGTGATTCCCTTGAGGCCGTGTGCCATTATTGTAAATCGGCGCTGGACAGAAAAAGCACCAAAGGGACCAAACATTTATGGTGCCATTTAACCCGCTGCTCCAACCCCACCCATAGCTCCATACAAACATGTTTGCACCCAGTCTCATCCGGTTTATATCCTTCTATATTCAATTTCTTGCAGCAACAATCACGAGAACGTTTAGCAAAGATGATAGTGGCTCATGAGCAGCCTTTTTTCCTGGTCAATTACCCCTTTTTCGAGGCTTTTGTCTCATCATTACAGCCTCAATTCAAAGTTTACTCACAAATCACTCTCCAATACAACATCATAGCCCTATTCAATAGCATGAAGATCAAAAAATTATCTAAAATTACAAAATCCAATCAAATTGCTTTGACAACTGATCTTTGGACATCATAAAATCAATCTCAATACATGGTTGTGTCCGCGCATTATATCTGTGAAAAATGGCAACTTCAAAAGGCAATCATCACGTTCAAGGACCCCCCAACCCCTCATAATGGTAAGAACATTGCCTATCTCATCATTTCTTCCATGGTCAAGTGGAAGATTCTCTCCGAATTCCACTCTGTCACGGTCAATAATGCATCTGCAAACAATGCCGCTATCAACCACGTTAGCAACCTGCTCCAGGAACAAAGTGATTTCCCTCCCCCTCTTGGTGGCCTCTTTTTCCATGTACGTTGTGCAGCCCACATCATTAACCTTGTGGTTAAAGATGTTGAATTTAATTGATTTTAATTAAGATTATATTTTCTTGATGATGATATTGAGATGGGTGAATTTTAGGGACAGCTGGGAACAAGCTGGAGACAGTCTTGAGGATGGTTAAAGAGGAAAATGAGAAGACTGAATGCTTTGTTTCAAAGACAAAAGTCCGATTTAAATAGAAAACAAGACAGCCCCCTGGCCATATCCAGAGGGGCTTAATAAAGCAAAATAAAATATAAAAATAATGATGAAGTCAATACAAAGTATGATTTAAATATAGTCAATGCTAAGGCATGATTAAAGATAATTAAAAATAGTACTGTCTAATGCAAGGCATGATTTAAATAAATAATAAAATAATAGTTTCTAATGCAAGGCATGATTTAAAATAAGGTTCAATACTAAGTATGATTTAAAAGATATTCAATGAATAATCATGATTTAATATAAAAATTATAAAAGAATAAAAATGAAGAGAAGATTAGAGCATAAATAAGCCCTCAAATTCCAACAAAAGATGGCCTCAATCAGGTTGCAGCGGCTCTTAAAAAAATAAGAGATAGTGTCCGCTATACAAAAATAACTCTGACTTGTAAGCAACAATTTAAAGAGGCTATTGAGAGTAGCAACAAGAAAACAATGGTTCTAACCTCTGTAGATGTCCCAACACGATGGAACTCTACCTACCAGATGCTCAAGTCTGCCATACCTTACCGCAACACTTTGTATAATTTATTGATTCAAGACTCAAACTTTGAGCATTGTCCTTCCTTGGATGAATGGGAAGAAATATTGGTCATGGAGGGCTTTCAGGGAATCTTCCATACTGGTCAGATTTAGTTTTATGTTAATTTTTTTTGTTTCATTTAATTTTTCTTACTGCCATGTTCATACATAGCTAAAAAAAAAAAATTCTTGTCCACAGAAACATTGAAACTTGACATGACCAAGTATTCAACAGCGCACTTAGTTTTTAAATACATGAAGTGTATTGAACAACACCTCAAGAAGCATAGTGAAGATGGCCCTGACCCCTTGAAAGAAAAGTACAACAAACATTGGTATAAAATGTCCGATGCCACCTCAGTCAGTGTTATTTTGGATCCACAATGCAAACAGGAAATACTCAACTTTATGCTTTCTCAACAACTCACGTATAAATATACCACTAAATAAATTTATAAAACTAAAAAAATACTTAAAACTTGTTTGATGACATCATCCAATCTCAGCACAAAGAGAAACAGCACAATGATACTTTTCTCACATCAAGTGCTGGTGGTTCAACCCATTCTGGTGCACATCTTTCCAAGCACAAGCAGACCAACAAGGAAAAGTTTGAGGCACAGTTCAAGAAGTACCTGGAATCCAAGAAGTCCGGCCAATCACTCTTGTCAACGGGTGAGTTGGACTTATATCTCCAGGAGCCCCTGATGGAATACCCCTCCGCTTCATTTGATATTCTCAGCTCGTGGAGAATCAACGAGCTACGATTCCCCACCCTGGCTAAACTTGCCAAGGCTGTGCTGACTACTCCAATGACTTCCATAGCATTGGAGTCGGCATTTTCAGCGGGTGGCAGATTTTTAAGTGATCACCAAAGCTGTTTAAACTCTGCCACTCTTGAGGCTTTGATTTGTGCCAAAGATTGGGTATGTGCCAAGGAAGGCATATCCAACAATGAACTCGATGAAGATGAGATCATTGAGCTGTAGTTTCTTATTATTTATTTTTTACATTTTTATTTATATCATTTTTTTACATTCTTTGATTATAAGAATAAAGAATAAAAAAGAAAAAAAAAATATACCTGAATATGAAGCTATTGTAGCTTGGAAATTTGAATAAATATACATGATCTATAATGAAAATGCAATACAATTATACACAATCAAGATGAAAACATAATTGGGGGCATTTTGGGTCCGGGTCAACCCGAGTGCCAATGCAAACCCAATAGATCCAAAAACGGGGCGGGTATGGGCACCAAAAATAATATCCTTTGCCTGACCCGCTCCAACCTATAATTTTATTGGTTTGGGTCTTGGAACAGTTTTGGGAGCTTGACCCGACCCAGTTTCATCCTGACTCCAAAGGATGCTTTATTTTATGGTTAAGTCAAAATTTGAAAAATCTTGTTTTTTTTAATATTTTTTTGGGGGGCACACAGTCTTTTAAAATGCCCATCAACCCATCAAGAATGTTTTCACACATTTTTAAAATAGTTTTGGGGGTTCCAAAATCTCCTTAAAATGCCTATGATGAAAAATATTTCCAATTGTTTTTTCTTTTCTTTTTTGTGTTAAAATTGGATGAGAAATTAATTTATATTGTTGTTTTATTTAGGAGGCTTGATGAGATAAAAGGATAAGAGACAGCTGGGAGTGGCTGGAGACAGTCTGTAGTTGGTGGTCAGAGGAAATAAGTAGGAGACTGAATGCTTGAATTTCATGTTCAGGTCAAACTTAAGTAGAACAAAAGATAGCCCCCTGGCCATATCCAGAGGGGCTTAAAATAATAAAATAAAAAGAAACAAACTAAAAGATAAAAGATCCAATGATTTTGTAGAATATAAAATAATAAAATAGAAAATAATAAAATAGAAAATGTGAAATATAAAATATGAAAAAGTATAAAATAATTTTTGAGATATTATTTTTCAACCATAATGGGACAACAAAATATTTCTACCATAGAAAGGGACATTTCTTCCATAAAGGGACTTAATTCTACCATAAAGGGACAAAAACTCTTAAATCAGACTAAGTGAAATAAGGAAAAATAGCTACTAATTAATATGATTTTCTTCACAAAGTGGGATAATGATAAAAAGATAATATTTTTAATATAGATGAATGATGAGAGCATAATAATGCACCTCACATTCCAAAATTTTGCACATGGTTTCGGACATAAATGTGGTACCACTTTTTATACCTCTTATAGTGGGTCAAAATTATGAAAAAAATACTTTTTAGAGCCATAAAGAGGATCTTTTTCAATGGTTATAATTTCTTTTCCTTTTAAAAAAAAAAAAAAAAAAAAAAATTGAATGCAACAGGAAAAAAAAATAACAACAAATCTAATCAAAATTTATAATTTTATTTATTCTATCAGATTTCCTATGAGAGTGTAAATTTTTCAGGACCCAGATCAAATTGGAAGCAATTTTCATAATTTCAGTTGAAATTGTTTTTTAATTTAAACTGATTTGATGTAGTGTCTCCCAAGTATGACCAGAATTTAATTGAATTTCATAATGATATTTTGTTGCTTTTTCTTTTTGATTCAATTCTTGAAAAAGTTTTTTTCTTCAATTGAACTTTGTGAGATTTGATTTTGCTCTAAAGCATGGGTATATGATTTTTTTAATGGAAAAGAAAATATAAAATAGATTCTTTGCCTTCACTTTGTTTCATTTTACTTGAAGAAATTCTTGAAAGTGTTATTTGTTCTTCCACAGAAAGGTATGAGAAGTAAAATTGGAGCAAAGTTTGAATGATGTGAGGAAATGTTTGTTGGCTTGGAAACTGCCAGGAGTAAATTGACCCCATGACATGAGTGGAAATAGGGCTTTTTAAAGAGCTATCCAAGAGAAATATTTGGCTTAATTGCATACAGCCTATTTTATAATAGGCTAAACACATGCTTCTTATATACATGAAAAAGAAAGAATACATGAGAGGATATCAAACAGAAAGAGTAAAGGGAATTACATGACTTTGAGTTATGTAGAAGACACATGACTAGTGTGGATTGATTGAATTCCGACATCCACTAGTCATGACATTTTGACATATTACTCAATATGCCTGGTTGAGAAATTGAAATAGGACTACGTTAGCCACAAAATAGGCAGTCATGAAACGGGTTTAAAGTAAAATGGGAGTAAAATTTGAATGGGTAGAGGAAATGCTTACCAGTGTGAGCGTACATGTATTGCTTGTTTTTTGGGCTGGAAAAGTTAATGGATAGTAGGTTGAACCATACTCTAACCAAAGATTGTTGGAATACCAATGACTTCTAATTAAATATTTATCTGAAACTATTTCTTACTGCCTTATAAGACAATCTTATAAACTACTAAACTACCTAAACTATCTAAACTATCTAAACTACTAAACTACTATTCCTATACTATTACTCTACTTACTTAAACTATTAACTATACTCTTAAACTACTACTCCATAACTGATGTTAATTCTCCTTCAGTTATAAACTACTAACTCAATAATCAATGTTACTTCTCCATTAGTTATTAACTCTATTATACTACTCTGAACTGATGTCAATTCTCCTTCAGTTATTTAACTACTATTATTTCTACTATGATTATTCTATTTTACTACTACTATTTCTTTTTTATACTTAAATTTTGTTATTAACTTTTCTTCTTCTTACTATCCTAAATCTCCAAACTTTATTTCTTTCATTTCATTTAAAACTATTCTTTATCTTTTTGTATTTACTTTGATTATATAAGCAGGACCTATCAATAGGCCTGCTCAACTATTGAAATAAATTCATCGAGTTCTCTTCTTTTTCAAACTTGTTCATCCTCTTCTTTCATCTCAATTAACTCAGTGGTAGAGCTTTCAGCTTTTACCCTGATTTTCATCTCAAAAATCATCAAAGATTTGGACATATGTTTGATTTTTATGGAAGGAGGTGGATTGATTAGCAAGGGGTCTAGTCCCTTGGATTTCTGAACCACCATAGAAATCCAAGCAACGGGGCTGAAACATGTTTGATTCCAGCCCCTTAGGTTTGGAAGCTAAATAGGTAAAAATAACAAACACGGTGGAGGAACTACACCTTGTTTAAGCCCCCTGTGTGGCTGAAAAATTCTCCAAGGCTTCTCAAAATATCTTTTGGATTTTAGAGCAACTTCCTATATGGCCCACTAAAAGATTTACCTATTTAAAGGCTGATTATTTGTTCTCCTGGTTGGCAAGAGAATTGAACTCACTGCAAATGTGGTGTGACTTCCTCACAATTTATGAAATTTAAACCATACCCAAATGATTGATTTTTTTTCTTTAAAACTTGTAACTCCACGATTAAAGGTTGTTTAATCCAATTATTATTCATTATTAATTATTATATGATATATATATATATATATATATTTATAATCTAAATTTTTGTTAGAATCTGGTTTTTATCAAACTTCTCCTTGAGGTAATTTTATTTTCTTTTTGTTTTATTTTATTCTTAAATTTTTATTTGTTGTATTATAATATAGCAGAAGTAATAAATTATCCTCAGATTTGTGAATTAGTTTACTTATGCCTTAGTATTCATTTAGTGGACTTTATCTGTGAAAGAAAGCCTTCTTTTTTCTTTGATTCTGATGTTTCAACAATTGAAGAAATTTTCCAACATTCCAATTAATCAGCATAAGATCTAGGTCTCAAAACATACAAGAATCCATTTACATGGAAGAAGAGTGCTCCATGGGCTGGTGGTGCTTGCACCACCAGATTCCCTAGTATTGATTAATGGTGGTGATGATTATATAATTACTTCAAATATATTTTAATTTATATTGGTGTTTGAAAAGAAGCTAGGTTCTGAAAGGGAAAAAAAAGGAAAAAAATGATTAGCTTTTTGTTATATTGTTGAAAAGCAAATGATCATTCAGAATAGGTAAATTGGCTTTTAAGGTGAGTTTATTGGGCTACTGGATTTTATTTGAGGTCAAATGAGAAGAATCTGGAGGTGATTACTTCATGAAAGGTACATTTGGTTTGACCTTTATTGGATAATTGTTCTTTTAAACTTGATTAGATTAATGATGACTATTTCTTACGGTGTGATTTTGGGTTTTTTTGATTGATTATTTGATAAAGATTAGATTTGTAATCAATTTTGTGAAAAAACTGAAATAAAGCCTTCTGATGGAGGTTGATGATCTTAAAACATCTCGCTTATTTTTACATTTCTGTTTTTCAAACACTAAAAACCCTAGGCTATGCTAAAAAAAGTGCCAAATTAGTGCAGCGTAGCGACTATTCCCTACAGCTCCTGGCCCAATAGTGGTAGCGTTGCAGAACACTGCTACCACTACCACTAAATCAGGAGCTTAACTTGATTTTTGACCCTCCATAGCGCCAGTGAAGCTCAAAAGAACCTCTAAAGCTGCCAAACAGCGGAGCAGTAGCAGACAAAATCTACATTACCACTAGCCTCTGTGGCAGAAGAAGCGGTTGATACCCCTTCTGGTAGAGCACCAACTCTTGGAATATAGAAAGCAATTGCAAATATACATTTTTGAATTTGTTTTAGATTGCTGGTGCTGGAACACTGTTTGATGTAAATGAGTAATCTATCATCAAGGTTTGGATTATTAATGTTTAATCTCAGACTTATGTTTCTGGTATGCGTATACAGCTATAATTGGGAGTGAAAGCCAAACATTAACACAAACAAGTTCTAAATATTTTATTCCAAGGGTCATGTTTATTGTTGAGAGTTACTAGTGTGCCATAATTTCATTTTTCAATGCAAAGAGATGTCTAATGCTACATTTGAAGTAAATTGATCAATATTAATGCCTAAAGGAGCAAAACAAAACCCTGTCATTATTTGATTGAGGAGAACTTTTTTGCCCAAGAATCCAGTGTTGGTTGAAGCCCCAAAGCATTTTTATCTTCAAGATGAACTCTTGGGTATTTCTTTTGATTCAAATTATCCTTCGCATAACAAGTTGACCAACTCGTTTGTTTTTTCTAACTTTAGTTATTTTATTTTTTGGATTCTTTTCAGATTTATCTTTTTTTTAGTTAATTAATTCAAACTCCAATCTGTAAGATTTATCAACCAGCCTCTGTGGACTGTCAGTACCATCACAGTGAGCTACATGTTTTGTGACAAAAAAACTGAAAAATAAAATATTACCTTCCAACCTCACAAGAAAGTGCATAAAAGAGATTTTCTGAGCAATTGCTGAAAGGTTAAAACATCTTTCCAAAATGATTTTCAAATTTTAAAATCAGCATAAAAACTTTTTCTAGCATTTCTTTTCCATTAAAACATCTTTATCCCTTTTATATGGTTGATACATCTATTAGTTATCTATCTTCCAAGCACTTGATTTATTTATTCTGGTTGACCCCTTAAGAGCAATATTTTTCCTTATTATTCTGTCAGAGCATCCTTGCCTGCCTTTTTTCTTTGCTTGCTTTATTTCTTACATCTCTACTTTTGTGGTCAAATACTACTTTTGCTTCAGGTATGCAAGTATTTGATCTTTTGACATCAATAACATTGTTTTTTTTTTCTTTTTTTTTTTGTATCATAATGTCTTGTAATTTTCAAATGCTAGAATAAGAGCCTTTTGCTTCAGAAATTTATGTTTTCTCACAATCATCTTCAAGATTAGCTCTTGGGTATCGCCTTTGATAACTCAATTGTTTCTTTCTAGTTTTACCTATTTTCTTCTTTTTGATTTTTTTCACAGAAATGTTAAGTTGATTAATTCAAAGTCCCATCAGATTTGTTATTATTTAAGCTATCTTCATCAGTCACTAAGAAAATTGGATCAAACTGAAAAAAAATACACGATGATAATGAGATAGATATTGAGAGATATTATTTCAAGCTATCTTTATAATTTGCTAAGAAAATCAGATCAAACTGAAAAAAAATACAAGATAATAATGAGATAGAAATGGAGAGAGAGATGATTATTCAAGCTATCTTTATAAGTCACGAAGAAAATTGGATCAAACTGAAAAATAAAATCAATATGATAATGAGATAGATATTGAGAGAGAGAGAAAGTTAATTGGCCTTGAAAGAAGGAAGGTTAGAGCCAAGACCAAAGAATTGACTATAACCGGGTTTAAAATGAACAGCAGAATCAAGAAAATAATTTCAAGCAGTATTAAAAGAATCAAAGCTATTTCTCATAGTAGATTAAGAAGAGTTACGGCTTTCAGTGAAAGTTTCAATAGAAAAACAAATGAAAACAAATAAAATTGACCAAAAGATTAACTAAGAAGTGGTAAATAAAAATTTCATGGATTGTTTAATTTTTTACTATTCAGTCTAACTGTTGGTTATTCTTTGTTACTATTTTATATTTTATTTGTTTAACCAATTTTTTTTGAATCTTATGAAATACAGCCTGTTTCTAGTTTTGCTTGTCCTAAACAAAACTTGGATTCAAATTTCAATTCATCTGAAATTTTTGAGAAAAATAGCCAATACAGAGTTGAATGGGCCCCAATAAATGTGGAAGAAGAATGAATCATCCATCTTCCTCCCCATAAATAGCCCCTACTGCCACAGACCTTAGGGTTTCCGCCCACAGGGCCCGGTATCAGATATAGCTGATATAAAAAGAATTTACAAAAACATAAAAATAAAATAAAATAAATAACTACAACCAACAAAAGAACCCTCCCCCATACTTCTGATGGCCCTCCACAGTGTACGGCCGTTCAGCTCCACCAGGAGGTACCGGGGGGTTCTTTTTTCATCCTTTCATATACTCACATGGATATAGATATCCAAACCACCTATGAGAACCCGGTACTCCAACTCCCTTCCACTCCTGATCAAGTATCATACCCAGAGTTTCATTTTCAACCATTGATCCAACCCCAATGGCCCAGAACCTTTAAGAGGATGGAATATTGTTGTCAGCTTTCTAGGTACTATGATAGGTACCAAGGCTGAAAAAATGAAAAATACTTGAATGAGAGTATCAAAAGATGGCTTTTGAGTCTTAATTTTAAGGGGATATGTTTTTAATATAATTTGAAAAAAATCATTTTATTATTTTGTTAAACAGAGGGGCCAGTGTATCTGGGGTACTTTAAATTCCCTCTGTAGATCCTGATGGGGCCTGATATTAACCGGGGTGCTTTTCAAAAGCATTTAGATAGGTAGGGCCTGAGCAAGCAGGGGTTATTTAATGCCCAAATGGAAGTAGGGGAAGTTCATGAAGATAGAAAAGGAGCTACTCAACTTTTATGTTATACTTAGGCAGTGTACCATACATTCTTGGGATTTTAAATCCCCGGATTTCAAAATCTTAGAAAACCTGTATTTGCGGAAACACAAAAACTGAGAGTTTTTGCCACAAAAAATCCACAGATTTTTAAAAAGTGTACCATATGGCAAGTAAAGTTTCTCAAATCACTTGAATTATGGTGCAATTAAAGGTATGTTTCTTTCTTTTTCATTATAGTCATACTTTTTTTAGTGCGTTATGTTTTTGGCTTGAGCATGCCTTTATTACTAAATTCAATCACATTCAAACTTCCGTTTGTAGCTGTTTTATCAACCTTCTTTGTAATTATTTTGTTGGTGTTGATCATGCTGATCAGACTGGTAGGACCAATCAAGAAAGTAATCTTTTTCAATGAAATGTATCTTATTTTGATTCCAATTGATGATTGACACAGTAAAATTCAACAAGAATGCAAATGGTTAAAGAGTGTGATTTTCATCTTTTGTATTCATTAAACAACAAATTGATATGATTTGTATGAATTTACTTTATTTGATTCAAAATCATCATCTTTATTTGAATTTGAAGCTGAAACAGAAGTATCATCCAAATTTTAAAAATAGAAAGAAAGAGAAGGGGACAGATTCCATTTTGAACACCTTTTCTTTTCTTTTTTTTTTTTTATTTCTTTATCTTGTACTTTTCTTTTTGTCCCAATGTTTTTATCTCTCTTGATATTATTATATATTTGAAATCTTCTTTATCTTGTACTTTTCTTTTTGTCCCAATGTTTTTATCTCTCTTGATATTATTATATATTTGAAATCAAAAATATTTTAGTGTGATTATTTTTACAATCTCTCCAATCTTTTTCAAAAACAATCAACAAGCAAAAAATACCATATACGCTGGATCAATTCAAAAAGGTAAATAAACATCTAGAGAGGTTAAAAAACTAAACAAACTAGATCCAGAAAAAAAGCAAAAAAGGTGGGTTGAGTTTGAAAAAAAGGGGTCTACAAGAATCCTCAGTTAAGAAAAATATGTCTGACCTATTTTCCTAAATCCGATGAAATCAGGAAGAATCAGCTGATTCTTCCTGTCAAAATAAAGGGATATGATATGGCGGATTTCGGAATCTTTGGATTCTGAAAAAAATCAGAACTCATACAAAATCCGCGGAATCTTTTTTCTATGGTTCAGTCCCTTAGAAACTTACCAGGGAGAGAGGAAAGTTGTGTAAACTAAAAAACTTGTTTCCAAATTATTTTTAGCCTTGTGCCGCCCAAGTATGAGTTGATCTGAGTACTGGCAGAGATAAAGATACTGATTTTCAATGTCTCTGAAGACTAGTAAAAAGCATATATATTATCTATAATAAGCTGGTAATTAAGTGATGGGGGATAGAAAGCAGTCAGAGAGGCTCTATTTATATTTTTGAGGATCCTCTTGTAGCTCTAGGAAGGATTAAATAAACTTTACATGATGAAATGATGCATATATGGGTTATGGGACACATCTTGTGGGCAATGGATTGAGATCTATTGCTGTGTGATTTATACTTGGGAATATGTTATCCAAGGATTCTTATTTTAATTTTAATTTATTTTTATCAACAGGATGGACGGAGTTATCATTTATTGAACTATTCCTGCCATTTGTCCTACTCATTTGATATTTGAAAAAATATATTTCATATAGTTTTTCCTTGACCACTACTTATTCTATTTTCCTCAGGTATATACTATGTTGATTTCAAAGGAAAAATATAGTCTTCCTTGATGAATTGTCAGGTTATGAGATTATGTGATAATCCAACCAACCTACAAAATATTATTTTCATTTTATTATTTGTTTAAATAATTATTTACTTATTAGGGGGTATCAAAGTTAGTTTGAAATCCGCGAAATTAATGACGGATTTAAACCAAATTTGCCATTTCAAATGCGATTTTTTTTTTTGAAAACAATTAATTATTTCACCCTGGACGTATCAAAGTTAACACCTAAACAATCAATTGTTTGGAAAAAAGTATAAAAGGTCACCATTTTAAATTCCACGTCAGCAACCCAGCACAAACCTTCACACAAAAATTGAAATGAGCAGGCGGAATTGTCCAATTGTGAACCTTCCTTTATTAGGGGGTATCAAAGTTAGTTTGAAATCCGCGAAATTAATGGCGGATTTCAACAAAATTCGCCATTTCAAATCGGCATTTTTTTTTTTGAAAACAATTAATTATTTCACCCTGGACGTATCAAAGTTAACACCTAAACAATCAATTGTTTGGAAAAAAATATAAAAGGTCACCATTTTCAATTTGACGTCAGCAACCCAGCACAAACCTTCACACTTCATCGAAAGCACTCCACAACCATCAACACACTTTTCAACACATTTTCCAACCTCATTTCCAATCTGTATCCAATGCCCGCCAAAAGAAAATCAACAAGAAACCGTCAAACCAATATTGAAGATCAACCTCCCCCCCAAAAGACATCAGCATCCCCCAACAAGCAACCCATCACTCCACAAGCAACTCAATCTAATCCAACAAATTCAAAATCATCTGGCCAACTGAAGAAGGAGGATCACCTCATACTTGTTAACTGGCTCAAAACTGGGAAAAACTATGATGTTTGTTTTGGAACTGAAAGCGAAACAAAAGTTGGACAACCACCATCCTCTCAAGCAAATGGTTTTCAGCTAATGGCCAATGAGCTGAGAAAAAAAACAAAAGGTAGGCTCGATCTCACCTCAAAACAAATGCAAGAACGTTTTAAACATTATTGAAATAAGTATCGCAAGGCACACCTCTTGTCTTTGTCAACTGGATTTGGTGTTACCGATGATGATAGAAAAAAAGGAATTCAGTCTTTTAGTGAGAAACTTGATTCCCAATGCCCATTCTACAATGATATGGACAAGATTTTTGGTAAGAAAGCAAATATAACTCCACTTGCACAATTCGATGCCCAAGACTCTGAAAATAACATTGAAGATTAAGACTCTGCAAATGACATTGAAGATGATAAAAAAGAAGGTGCTACTGATTCTGAAGAGGAAAATCAAATCGATTGGTCTTCATCTAATCAAGAAGAAAATGAAAACAATGGCTTACCATCACCTACTGTGGATACTCTGCCCAAACCAAGTTCCAAACCAATTCACCCATCCCTTTTATCAGGCGAAATCAATGATCCTGATGTAATTAATTTGTCCAATACCTGTTCAAATCAGTTGTGAAATATCATTAAAAAGATAGGATTTGTATTAGATTGAAGCTTCAAGAAGAAATAACAACTTGTCAGATAATGATGATTGCCCACTTCCATCACATTTAGCCTTACCCGATCTAAATGACATTATGGAGCCATCAAAACAGCCATCAAAACGCCCACGAGTAAGTAATAAAAATTATTGAATTCATAAATAAAAAATAACTTGTAAAAATTGGCCACTTAGGTGAATCCTTTCTTAAAGAAAGGCTTCAAGATCAAGTCAATGGGATTACCCATATCATCTGATGATGAAAATATCAAACCCCCCAAACACAAGACCAACGGCTGTCCGATCAAAATGAAGAGTCGAATGTGAGTCTTTTTAATTAATCAATGAATCGATTTATCAAGTTTTCTGATATAACACTTCACTCAGGCCTTACCGAGCACTTCCAAAATACAGTGTGATGATGAAGAGGTGGAGAGCTCACCATCAAAGGGTAATCGTAAGACCTCAAAAACTTTCAATATTAATCCAAGTAGTCATTGCAAAAAAGAAAAACAATCTTTTTTTGGGGGATATGAGGAAATTATTGAGAAAAGAGAGGCAGGTAAGCTTTTCTCCATTTTAATTAATATGATATGATAATTAAATCACAATGGTATAATAATTTCTTCAAATTTTCAAAGGAAAAATAAAGATCGAAGGAGATAAACTTGAATTTGAGAACCAAAAGTGGCACCATCAAATGAAACTTGATGAGAAAAAAATTAAATTTGGATGAAGATAAAGGTAAACTTGAGTGGAAAATTCGGGAAAAAGAAATTGAGCTCCAACAAACGCAAAAAGATAAAGATCTTGAATTCCAAAGAGAACAAAAAGAGAAAGATAGGGAGGAGTTAAAATCTCGGGATAAGGTCAACCTTGCTATCGCCTGTGTTAACAGTTGTCGCTCCTATGATGAAATTGAAAAGATTTCTCAACTCCTTGGATTCCACTGATAAAAAAAAAACATCCTTATGGCTTAATACAATTACATTGTTTTATCTATGATGAAATTGAAAAGATTTCTCAACTCCTTGGATTCCACCAATAAAAAAAAAAACCATCCTTATGACTTACAATTACATTGTTTTATATCAATTTTTTTTCTTTTAACATGTTTTTTTAAAAAAAATTACCAATATATTTTTTATTGTGTTTACTTCATCAGATTTAATGTAAAATCACAATTGAATTAAAATTATATTACTTTGGAAAAATAAAATAAATTAAAGAAAAAAAATCTACAAGACCATAATTAAAGATAAATAGAAAATTTTTTATTTTTTTTGTTCAATTCTTTGTTTTTTACATATAGTCCTATCTAGGATATGCCTCCTTGGATTCCACCAATAAAAAAAAAAACCATCCTTATGACTTACAATTACATTGTTTTATATCAATTTTTTTTCTTTTAACATGTTTTTTTAAAAAAAATTACCAATATATTTTTTATTGTGTTTACTTCATCAGATTTAATGTAAAATCACAATTGAATTAAAATTAGATTACTTTGAAAAAATAAAATAAATTAAAGAAAAAAAATCTACAAGAGCAGAATTAAAGATAAATAGAAAAAGAATTATTTTTTTTGTTCAATTCTTTGTTTTTTACATATAGTTCTATCTAAAATATGTTCAAGTGAAGCATTTTTGAGTTTTGAAGAAGTATTTGCCAATCTTTTGTTAATTTGAAAAGAAGATCCAAAGTGTGTGTAATCGTCGGTTGTTTTAAGAGAATTTGGAGGTGGTGTAGTGTAATGATGAAATTTTGTTGACTGCCAAAGTACTTCAATAATTCCATTTGCATGAGCAAAGTCAATTCTACATTGATGTTGAGGAAAAGCTAGACCATGACCGAGTTCATTTGAAGGAGAAGGAATTGGTTTACCATTTTTTTTATTGATATATGTGAAGATTCCATATGTCCAAGGGTTGACATCATTTGGATCTTCATGAGATAAATTAGAAAAATCATTAAAAGTAATACTAACGTTTCCTGAAAAATTATGACTATTTTTATAATTGACCCATTCTTCTTGAGACCAACTTGGTATTCCTAAATCTGTTGCTAGTTTGTGATTTTGAGACCAAGCTGATTGAGAAAGTGAAAAAATTCTATTAGAAATAAAATCGTTATGTTTACCAAGCTTATTCCATAATAAATCATCCTCTTTCAATGCTGCTTCAGATAAGTTGTTTTTTAATGCATAAGTACCTACCAAAAATAAAAATTATATCTCTTAAAATTTTTTAATTATCCAAATAATTCATGATAAAAATTACTGACCACCAGACTTATTTGCTTCTGTTCCTTGACGAAATCCAATAGCTCTCATACTTCCACTAAGTTTGTTTGAATTGTTTGTAATTGGTAATCTATTTTGAGCCATCTTATATAAATCCATCACAATTTCAGCAAGACTGTCGAATTCCAATGTTGGTACATTTGAAAAGGGGTGATAATCTATAATAAATTGAGGTACAAGTCAGTAGGGAAGGGGTATGTCAGCCTGCTACAATGTTGAGCATGCCAACATAAACAAACATCTAATATAAATAAATATTAAATATAATTAAGAAAATAAAAATAAAATAGGAAAGAAAAAGAAATTAGAAAAAATAAAAGAAAATATAAATTACTTCCATTTAGAGTGAAGAAAAGTTAATTATTACTTCATTTTTGGATTCCTTGGGTAAAAATAACCCTAGTCACCCAGCAGAAGTACTAATAAAAAATTAGTCCTTCTATCTTAAAAATAGATAAATATATTTTTAGATAGAGGTAAGAAGAAACCCCTTTTTGCCTTAAGAGATAGGACATCAAATATACTATGTATATGGACTAAGCACCAAAAAACCATAAAAAGCAGGTGTGGTGTATAATTTAAGAGATATGTGCATAAATGCGTTGAAATGTCTAAATGTCAAATGGCGCGGATGCTGACATAATCCAACTTATGAGAGAAGAAAGCGGCCTCTGAACTGGCTTACATAATCCTAAGTCTCAATTCACGCGGGCCTGGATGGGCCAAAACTGCGTTGTTCAGATTAAATAGACAATAAATTCCCACACTATTTAAAAATACTAAAACTACAGCTAGACTCTTCTCCCCGAGGAATTATATATTTTTCCCGAGTAATTAAGAATGGAAAAAAAATATAAAAAAATATAAATAACTTATTTCAAATAAATTTGAATGGAAATTAACTATAAAAAATATAAATAACTTATTTTAAATAAATTTGAATGGAAATTAAGAATTTTGAATATTAACTAAACTACAAATAATACACGGTAGTTAGTAAAAAATCATAACTTCTCATGCAGAAAAGTTATTGCAAATCTAAATCTATAGAAAGAAAGAATAGATGACTTTTTATTTAGGATAAATTACACGTCATCCTACTTTGTGTCAAACAAAATTCATATTGCCTACAGAATCCTCTAAAATTGCAATATAAACACCTGTCATTATAATGTATTCAAAATTACAAATCTATTAAAAATTATATTACAAATTTATTGGAAATACACAGATCTCAAGGCAAGACAAAGATATTCTTGAAATAAAAATTTCATCATGAGAACTCTTTTTAAATTAAAAGTTCTCATGTCCACAGAAACTGTCAAAAATAGTGTGAAACACTGACAACACTAATGAGACACTTACATAAACTCTTAGAGCGCCCCAAGAGGATCCCAAACAATATAAAAGGACCTCTCTCTACGCTCTTTTCCCCCATCATCATCCAGTTACATCATTGGTATAAATTACTTAAGTCTAAACCATATAGTCTTCGAAGTATCTTAACACCAGTAACTTATTATCTTGATCTCTACCATCTCTACAATCTCAACTGCCTGCTCTAGCCAACCAGGACGACCAGTTTATCTCTCTCTATAGGATATATAGGTTAGTAAGTACCATATTCCTCTTATATTTCATTACCTAGTTGAAATAAACTAGTATATTGGGCTTTAAAACACCCCTGCACCGCAGGCCCCAAATATAAGGGCATTCAAAACACACCTGCGACGCAGGCCCCTTGAAATAACCCAGCAGGGCACTAAAAACACCCCAGAGGCTCTGGCCCCTTCTTTAAAATTATTTATTTAAATATTAATAAAATAAATATTTTATCATATTATATAATTATTTCTAAAAAATAATCAAACCAGTTTAAATCTTGCACCTTTTATAGCTAGAAGGATCACTCCTTGGCATTACAGAGGCTGACACCATTGGTCATCACCAATTGTCGAGTTTTGAATCCAATAAGGGGCAAAATGATCTTTATCTGTGATTCAGAGTTAGTGACAGCATTTGGGGTTATTTTAATGTAATATGGTTGGATTATAGAATCCTGCTTAATTTTTTTCAAAATTCTTTTTTCAACATTTTTATCACAGATTTTTTAGATATATTTTTATTTTCAAATATTGAAGGGGGTTTGGGGAAACCAGGTGAACATGAAGGGTTCTTGGGAACCGTTTGCCCAATAGAACCCTGCATGTCCAACTCTGGCATGAGACTGGTGGTGG
>KN361238.1:1264-23696 GCA_000785685.1 Uromyces viciae-fabae | reverse complement strand
TTTATAATAGTTCAATCAATGAATACGACTGAGGCACCGCATCCGCATCAATTGTTAACGTTTTAGAATGCAAGTGGTTTGGTAAAAGGAAAGTTATATAATAGGTCAACTAGATATTTAAAGTTGTAAGAGCTGCAAATTTAATTGATCATTCCGCGATAATATTTCAAGAACTAAAACATATTTAGATATGAAATTCTAAGCAAAGTACATTATGCTCGGATTTCAATGAGATCAATGTGTGTATTACTGACCTTTCATAAAAGTAGTTTGCAAAATACTCAAATCATTTCCACCTCTCACTTTATTTATTCTCAATAAATTTAGTCCTGATTGTTCGTCCATAAGATACTCTGATTATGATTTTTTTCCTAGTATTCAAGGTATGGTAAAAAGAGGTTCTCAAAAAAGAATGCATCATTGTTTATTGATCTATTATATATTCTTTAATTACTGGTACATTTATATAAATTGACTGAATTTCTTTCTGATACACATTGATAAGCGTGTATGTGGTGTAGAAATATTATAAAAATGAAATTGAAAAAAAAAGAAACGATATACGAATCTTAACGGTTCATGTTTTTTTTTTTAATAAAATCAAATACGTGATAATTTTATCCAGTCAATGTTCGCATCTAGCAAGATAGATAATAAGAAAAGAAAAGGTACTTATTTCTTTCGAAAACATCATTTAATCAAAGCGGCTGAAGTGCGATCTTTACAGCGTTTAAAGAAAATTGCCAGATCGGTGCCACCCGTACCCACGTGAGAGTTTATAGCTTCACGGTTTTTTTCGGCTTCAAGCTTCATTCTTTGATTCCAAGATTCGGTGAAAACGCTCCCTTTTGGTGGAGGAAGTCTAGCTTGAGAGACAATGTAAAGTAACACAATTTTACTATGAGTTGATCGAAGCCGACCGAGTGCACGGACACACTCGTTATAACTTGAACGTAAATCTTAAGTATCTGGTGTACTTAAAGCTAAAGACCGCACTGAATGGGTGGCTATGTGTGGTAAAGCGGGGAACTTGGTTACTTTGGATGATTGTGCGAGACAATTTCCCAGTTCGCTGAGGAATCGGCGGTGGTGAAAAGGCATATAGGCGGCCATGCGAGCCATAAATGTTTCTTCATTCGGCACAACTGTCACTGATTTCTTTTCAATGGACGTCGGTGATGGTGATGTTGAGTTAGCATAAGGAGTGTGATCAACCCCAAGGAAAACGTCGAGTGCATGAATAAGAGTACTTTGACCAGCGCTTGGTCCACCATAGTGAGTAACGAGCCATTGTGCATTATTCTTTGGATTAATTACACCTTTCATCTCACGATCTCCTCCATGAAACCAAGGTCTGATTTGCCAGTAAAACACAGCTGGGTCACATTGATCTCTTACTTTCGCCACCACATCAGAAATACGATCAATAATACTACTTAGAACTAATAAAATAGATGCGATTCGGGTTACCGATGACGTGTCGGCCACAATAGCTTCGTCTACCGCCAATTTCATTAATGAGAGACATGGGGAACCTAAGACTTCCACTAAGACTGATGTTTTATAAAAGTGCGCTTCAGATGTCGTATTCGTGAATGCCGTTACCATTTCAACATTCCTGAAAAAAGAAAAAAACAGTTCATTTGAACCAACCAAATTCAATCTTCATTGGAGGCTTGAGGTTTTTTTTTTTAAAGAAAAAGAGCAGAAAAGATTCTCCATAGACTTACTCGACGGTAAACCCCTTTGCCGGCTCGATCAATCGCCAGTTATAGAGAACCGTGTCGGCATAAGTAAGAACCGGTGGCATGTCCAGTAATTTACTTACAGCGCATAGTGGTATAGCTATTGCTTGTGGGATTGTGACACGATGAATTGGGTTAGATTCCTCGACAAATTTATCAGAGTGTGCGTAAAAATGCATGAGGAATGCGAGCACTAAATGCGCCCTACGAAGAAGGCGAATATCTTGCTCAAGGTCAGAAATATCATGTATAACCTCGATTTCATCTCGTATCATTTGTCTCCATCGTTTAGTTGCTTCATTAGTTTCACCCCAACCAAGCTCAAGTCCTCGGGCATCATCCAAGGCCACCTCCAAGGTTAACCATCGTCCTTCTAATCGACAAACGGGTTGAATACTCGGAAGAAAACCAAATCGAAGCTCTAAACTTGGATCTGAAGTGCGGTCAACTATAAGGTGTAGTGCGGATTTTTCCGAGTGGGAACTAGTTCCTGAGAGTTCAGAAACGGGTACGTGAGCTAAATTGAGCACACCCATGTTGATAACTATGGTGGTCGTTGCAAGGGCAATCTAGGAGCAAAACCAATTTGAAGGATGAAGCAAATGAGCGAAGTTGTTTTACTTATATGGATCGATCCTACAGGCGGAATCTAACCAACTGTGGAAAAAAAATAGCTTGGCTGTTTGTGAAATATAAATTCTGACTCCTTCACATGGTTGCATTAATTTGCCATTTCTTGCCCGCATTCTTTCAGCTACCCAGCTTGCCACCCAGTTTGCCGGGATAGAAATATAGGAGAGATGATAGCTCAACCAGGATGGGAAGATGAGATACCTGTGCATCGTGAAAATATCTAGGATCCAAGTTTTTTCAAATTTTGAGCAATCCTTCCGGCTGGGAGTTCGGCATTGGCAAATACCGTTTCGATGTTGAACTTTCATCACTCTTGTCCAGAAATAGGACTAGCGATGTATCCAGATTACAGACGCATTCAAGCGCTGTGTTGGACGACAAAATCAACTCAGCACCCAGCAGAAGACTAAAAATTTCCCAGCTAATAAGAGTACCCATTGGGTATCCATTCATCTGTTAGGAAATTTATCCACACAGTTTCAAATCGAGCCGATTCGATGTTTATGATCAAAGAGATACAAATCACGATCACCAGTAACTGTGAGGGAAATGAGTTCTGCACGAGTATATATCATTAGCAGAACGTGCAAGAGGCCTCTGATTTTTAGTATGAATTCAGGAAATTTTACAGAAAAGATTTGCACGAAAAAATGCTCACCTTAATTGAGTTTTCAGGAAAAATTACAAGGAAAACATCTCCTGAATAGTCAATTCGGTGGATCATTTTTCCCGTAAACCTTTTCCCCAAAATTTCCTCAATTCACATCTGAAATGGTTAATAGAAATGTACATAGTCAATTTACCTTCGAGACCATCGATCCGGGCGAGATAGTATTAATGGGATTGATAACTTTTCCACCTTGAATGACGTCACACAAGACTCTTGATTTTTATTATGAGAAACCGTAATGTTGATCGGTTCGAGGTCTAATGTAGTGGGCTTGATTATTGAAGGGATGTCAAACTTGTCATGGTAGTGTAGCCAATGTCAATACAGATGGATGCTTCCTGCAATACTGAAAATTGAAATAAAAAAAAAAACATGGAATGGTACTCTGATGACTGCGTTGGTAGCTTTTGAATCATTACAGTTGATTCTAAATCTAGACCAACTAGCAAGTTAGCAACAAGGGAGATGAAATAAAAAATAAAAAATAAAAAATAATATTCATCACAGCTCAGTTGTAGGCAAGATGTACTAAAAAATAAAAATAAAATAAAAAAAACTCTAGACCAACTAGCAAGTTAGCAACAAGGGAGATGAAATAAAAAATAAAAAATAAAAAATAATATTCATCACAGCTCAGTTGTAGGCGAGATGTACTAAAAAATAAAAATAAAATAAAAAAAACAAAACAAAAAACCAAAAAAGTGAGTGAAATTTATATTTTTATTCATGAACAGGATTAATAGATGCTGACGAATGGGTTCGAATTAAAAACACGGACATCAAGATGACTTCTGATTTTAATTTAGAAACACTGAACTACTCGTTCAATAGATTGAACTGTGCTCATGATCAGCCTAACCAAACTACACCGAACAGACAATCCAATTCGTTGAAGAGACCCAAGAACCAGCTATTCGACTCATTCCTGTGTCTAGATTTTGAATCCACCTGCATCAATGCCGATGATCCAAACTTGGAAAACCCAATGAGGATGCCCAAGCATCAACTTCGTTGGTTATATCCAAATGAAATTATCGAATGGCCGGTCATCTTACTTCAATGGAGGTGCTCAAATCATAATAATCGTTGGGAGCTATTCGAAGTCGATCGGTATCGTCGTTTCGTTCGACCGGTTTGGAGACCACGTCTGAATCAATTTTGCATTCAACTTACGGGTATATCTCAGGTCTGGCTTTTTTTGATTATTATTAAAAAAAGCTCTTTGAAACATTGATTTTTTGTTATTTCCAACACCATCGAAAGAAGTTTCACTGAGTTTTTTTGTTTTTTAAATTCCCTGCTTTTTTGGATCTTTGAGGAATTTAGGATTTCGTTGATCAAGCAATGACACTAAACCAAGTTATATGTGATTTTGATAAAAACTTCGTCAAGCGACACAAACTTTTTACTCCGGAAAATCGCTCGGTTTGGGTGACAGACGGTCCATGGGTACGTGTTTCCTACAGCAAAAGAATGCTAATCAGGATTGAAGAGTGTGTACACCTTCGCATGCGATCAAAAGGGACTCAAGCGACTTCATAAATCGAATTCTTGCTTCTTTTTTTTTTTTTTTTAAAGGATTTTCGGGATCATTTTGTTAAGTCGACATTTCTAGCTGGCCTCCATCCGAACTCCCTGCCCAAGTATTTACGATCGCCGATATCGTTGATCGATTTAAGGCATTTATTGAGGGCGTTCATTCCGAATGTTTGCTCGTTTCCTATGCCGGACTCGCTGAGTTTGATAGATTCAATGTCCGCCTTTGGACTTGAATTCGAAGGTAATCTTCATTCTGGTATTGATGATGCTTATAACATAAGTAGGTTGTTGTGTGAGATGGTTAGATTTTCGACTCATTACTCCCCTGTTCCCCGTTGGACGTTTCGTGTTAACAAACATGTGATTTTAAATGCACAAAGATACTTCTGGACGTCTAAAAATTTCAGATGTTTTTCCCTTTTTTTTTTTTTTTTTTTTTTTTTTTTTTTTTCATCTTGCCAAAATTATCCATTAATTCATCTTGTAAGATGTTCCTGTATCATTAGAGAAGTTCTGCTGTGTTTTTTTCTTTTTTCGTATTTGAACGTAGTCTATAATTGTTATCAAAACAGCTACTATGGTCAGAGAGATGAATGACTTTCTGTCTCCCATTGGGAAAACTCAGCCATCCTGGAAGCGAGTCAACCGTGCACTGTTCGACGACGCGAACCATGTCTCGGGTCTTCTCGACCAACCGAAGCTGAGTTGACGGCACGTGCATGCTCAGAACTGTTAAGTCAATTGGAGCTACATATGCATGTATGTACATACATCATGAAATCCAAGTCATGGATGAAAAGTTGAAAACTGGACGGAAGATGAAAGCCGGACGGAAGAGAAATCTCATCAGTACGTATTCCCATCCCTGTGATCAAGATTCAAGAGCAACAAGAATTCTGGATATTAATCATTGGTTTCAAGGGTTAAAACTTGACAAGTAGTATGAAGACCGATGTTCCAAATTGTAAAACAAGATGGACATTTTAACACAGACTCTGTTCATTGACAAGCAATCTACTAGCTCTAATCTCAGCCCAGATCATTTCCTAGCACCACGAAAGATATTCTTGGGTCATAAACCATCTGATTCCAATTCAGCCGAAAGATTATATTATACATCGGACTCACAGGATGACACACAACCCGTTGATACAACTACATTAGCCTCAGCTGACTTTGATGTAGACGTTCAATCTGGCTTCTTATCACCTTCCCCTCCCTTGAAAAAATTAACAGATTCAAAATTTAATGCTTGGGAATCAGCACTCGATTGGATTCAAAATATTATCTCGGAAAAATTAGATACTGAAAATCAAAAGGAAGATCAAGTAAAGAATTGGAAGCAACATGTCATTTCAAATATGGGAATAATAAACATTGATTCATTATTATTAGATATTATTGAATTACGTAGAGCTCATCTTGTCTTGGCTTTTTTAACTCATGCTTTTGTTCATTCTGATTCTCTTATTCTAAATATTCCTCAACCTGATCAAGGAGTTATTATTATTCCTGCTTCTTTGGCTGTACCATTTTGTCAAATTAGCCATGCTCTGGATATTCCTCCCGTCTTAACTTATGCAGACACCGTGCTTTATAATTGGTACTTCAAAAATCCCGCTCTTGGATTCACTTTTTTCTTTTTTTTTTTTTTTTTTTTTTGTTTGTTAAATATTAAGTTTACTGATCATTGATTAAAAATGAAATATGTTATTTAGCAATGTTGAAATTACTACCACATTTACTCAAACCGAATCCGAAAAGCACTTTTACAGAACATCGGTACTAGTAGAAGCACTAGGACCTGAATGTTTAAAACTTATGAGGTCGTCATTAGATGAAGCGTTTATGGGCGATTCAATATCAGTAAAAAGGATTGGAATTAATCTAGGAAAATTATCAAAACAAATTGATTGTATAATAAAAGTTTTAGGTGAAATTCGAGCAGGATGCGATCCAAAGACATTCTATTGGGATATTAGACCTTGGTTCAATGCTGGTAAATGGCAATGGGAAGGTGTAAATGAACCTTCAAATCAAATTGAATCTATCTTCATCAAAGAGGGAACAGAAAATAACTGGAGGCTAACTGATTTTGGTGGACCCAGTGCAGGTCAAAGTACCTTGATTCATGCTATTGATGTTTTCTTGGGTATTAATCATGAACCTAATGGACAAGAACTTGAAAATGGAATTCACAATGAAGAAACTTTTATGAATAGAATGACAACTTATATGCCACATCATCATAGATTATTCCTGAAACATTTATCTCAATCTTGTTTAATAGTTAATGATAATAATCAATATACTAAAGAAAAACAATTAATTCGATCTATAGTTATGGATAATAAAAATAATCATGACAATTCTATACTTCAAAAAAATTATAATGAATGTATTAAATCTTTAGAAAATTTAAGAGCTACTCATACTAAAATAGTCTCTCTTTTTATTATTTCTCAAAAAAATTCTAAAAATTATTTATTTTCAAATTCAGTTTCTTCATTTATTTCAAAACAAGTCAAACCTAACAAACAAGAAATCAATCATTACTTTGAAGAAAAAGAAGAGGAATCTTACCCTGTCAAGTTGAATGAACAAGAGAATCAAAATTCAACCATTTATTCTAGATTGTCCGATACTGCTGATCTCAATAAACCTATTTTGAAGGGTACTGGAGGAACTGATTTATCTAAATTTTTAAAACGTTGCAAACATAGAACTACTGAAGCCTTGATTCTTGATGATTAATTAATTCACACATCCTTTCAACACACTTGTTTTTTATTTTGGATTTGCATTTATTCATTTCAATTTATTTTTTTTCCTAAATTACATTTTGGTTTTATCTTCTATTTTGTTTTTCTTGATTTTTTTTTTTTATATCTGTTCTTTATTTTGGATTTGCATTTATTCATTTCAATTTATTTTTTTTCCTAAATTACATTTTGGTTTTATCTTCTATTTTGTTTTTCTTGATTTTTTTTTTTTATATCTGTTCTTTTTTTTTTTCTTTAGTACATAGGGCAAACACAGTATATACCATATGTTGTACTTTTTCTTCATACAGCTTGAATCTTGCAACACAAATCAAAAAAAATATTTTAATCATTGTTTCTCTAGTTTTTTATTTATTTATTTTTAAACTGGTGCAAATGGTATTTTGGATAGAGATGTAAAATAGATACGAAGAACAAGTAAAAAAAAAAAACCAAGAAAAATTGATCAAGTACAGAAAATCCCAAACTTAACTCATTATTGTTTCTTTTCTGTTTGTACCCTTTCTAGTGCGAAATGTCATGTCAAACTTGCACTTGAAAAAAAACAAAGCTTTGAATTGTTGTCATTAAGGTAAATAAATGATGTACCCTCTCAGTATATATGGTTTTTACAAACCCATGGAAGAATGATAGTTGGGGTTAGGTTTCAGCTAGTTGTTTGCTCACATCATCAATGTTGTGCTATTCGTATCCACCATTTCCTCACTTATCATTCTTCTTTTTTTATCCTTACCATTCTTCTTTCTTCATTTTACCGTCCAGATGCTTTTCTTTCTTTTTTTCCCCATCACCCTTCAATCGTGTGCTCATTCTCTCTGCTTGTGTCACAAAAACCCACTCCCCTGTTCAAAAATTAAGCAAAATAACTACACATTTAGGTGTGTGTGATATAGGGGTGTGTAGCTTAATAATCACAGATGAGAAAACAAAAACAAAAAAACCTGAATTTCTCTGCATGGTTTTCGTAAAGTTTAATTCCTTATTTTTTCAAAAAAATAAAATCAAAATAATGACAATGAAATTTGGGTCATTTAATTTGATTTCCAGTGAATCCTTCTTGATGGTCATTCACGTATAAAAATTTGAGATGGAGATTCAAAACATCGTAAATATTATTTTGAAAAATCTTATGGAGGATATGTAGAAGCCTTCTTCTGTATGCATGGTAATCAAGGAGTAAAGTCATGAAGCAATTTGACATAGTTGATCTTGATGTTTTAGAGAATTAAAAATCCTTTTTTAACTCTTTCTTGCTACGTGGGCAGCTCCTAATTAAATTTCACTTCCACGCAAAGTTGACTTGGATTTAGAAACCCAATGCACTCCTGTTTTCAAGCAACCAATTCCAGCATCTTAAAAGAAGTGTTGATTTGATTGTTTCGCTTTAACTCTGTTTTTATTTCTTTCTCTACATACTCAGGATTTCTACTTGTTCGAGAGAACAAAATGATAGCCGAGGAACATAGTTTTGTAGATACACAGATTTAGTTCCTGGAATGTTTGAGCGATATAGCAAAGCCCAATATGAAGTTGTAAGATAATTTGAACGCAGAGAAATTATAAGCTGAAACACCACCCATCAGGGATTCGACGATAAAAATATAAGGAAAACTGCTCTCCTTACGCGTAACAACAGCACAATCGATGTACAGAGAGCCTCGGATACCTCTGCGGAATGTGCCCGGCGGTTTGGGCTCAACATGGAGCAAGAAGAATACTTTCTTTGACACCCTCCGCGAGAATCAAGATGAGCTCCTTCATTGTCAGTAAGTTTCAGGCAGCAAGTGCATCAAAAACTAGAAGCTGCAATCGCTAGTCCCTGCCCCAGTAGTGCCTGATCACTCCACGGGTCACTGTTCACTCCTTGACAACTTTCTTTACCAGCTTATCAAGGCGTCAACCTTCCACAACCATTACTCTGATTCTCTCTTTGTTTCAAGTGGAGACTTCAAGTTGGGAAGAATAGAACTACCAGAACTCGAGCGTTTGTGTCTGAGAAACCACTCGTTGATTCTTGCTGAGGACCGTTTCGAGAACTCAATCATTAACCAAGATGTCCAACGCAAGACGGCAGGGTCTCGTGCTTGCACTTGTCTTCTTTTTGAATTCAATCACACCAACAAGTGCCAAGCATCATCACCACAAAGGTCAACAATGCCGTACCGCTTGGAGTTCATTACAGGCACATTTCATGTTTAACCAAACTGCACCAGTCCTCAACCCAAACGCAACTCACAATGCCACAGGTACATCGGAAGACAACTCGCAACATCAGGTCGCCATAATTGGCATTCCATGGCAGTATGAGGGAAAACCTATCCTATCTACCTCTGAGCCGCCAAAACCGTTAACTACCGTGTCACCATCCGTCAGCACTCCGAGCCCAAACAATCAAGCATCGCAAATCACTCCAGCCGGGCAATCCGTTCCAACTGGGCAAACTGCTGAAACTGGGCAAATCACTCCAACTGGGAAATTAACGCCTACAACTGTGCAAACCAATCAAACTCTAACGAATCCGACTGTGCAAACCAATCAAGCCTTAACAAGTCCGACTGGGCAAACCAATCAAACTGTAGTAGACCAATGGGGCTTACGTAAGTGAAATTGAGTTTTCAAGTTACTTGAACATGAAATGAACTGATGCACAACTTTTGTCTTAATAGCTTGCATAGATTCGGGTGTATTATTTAGCTGCTCTCAATGTGATGACATCTTGAGTATGTGTCTATTTCACTATCCACTTCTTCGATGAACTGAAAAGCGTGTAAAACATGGACTGATATAAATGCTGTGACCTAGCCGGGCGTGATTGCTACAAAAAAATTGGACTTGAGGAACTTAGTACCGAAAGCTCTGGAAATATTAAATGTGACCTGTGGTATACACGAAGTGGCTATGGAGAGGGGGGTGGTGTAACTAGTAAGGCTTCATATGAGATCTTGATTTTTCAGGAATAACCATATCTCTCGACGTTCAAGTGGCTATGTTTAGAACTAATAAGTGTACTCGTGTGTCATAGTGTGTGGTACCAAATCAGGCGAAGTTTTCCAATGCTCGTCTGACAAGGGTTTATCAGGTACGCACCATCTAGTTTTCATCCGATACAGACACATCTCCCATCCAAAAAAAAAAAAAGACATTGTACTCACTTCTCGTTATTTGTTCTTTCAGAATGCAAGCCTTGCGTAGAATTGGGTACCACCAGCCCGTCATGAACTACAGCATAGCTTCTTTTTTTCGCTTGTGGCAATCACTCATTTCATAAACCATTTCCTAATCTGACTTCAAACACATTCTTTTAAGGCACACCTCAACTAAGCATCTCACTTCCAACTTTCATTGAATTGTTTTCCCTCCTTAATTCCTCTTCCTTCCTTTTTTTTTATTGATTGATAACATCCTGCTGTAATTTTTGAAAACCCAGGAAAAAAAGAAAAAAACTTATTGAATCATTTTATTCGAACTATGATATTTTATTCTTCTTCTTCACTACAAAAAACAACCGAGTAACTCGCAGCAAAGTTGCCTTTGTGCACAAAGGCAACTTGCATGTCAAGTGCTGCCAGTTACTTGGGTTTTTTTTGTAGTGCTTCATGTGAGGTTTGATCAAAGAAAAAGGTGCAGATAATCTTCACAATACATTAGTCAAAACTTGAATTTGATGAATACATGATTCAGTTATCCATTATAGTAAAGATGAAAAAAACAAATGGGTTGCTCAGAATTAAATATCATAAAATAAAAAGTAACCATTGTAACTGTCAAATACTTTCACATACCTGTTGCATTAATTTTATAGGCTAAGATAATATTGTAACTGTCAAACAAGTTTGTAGGCTAAGTTAACTGACTACCGGGTTTTAGATCAACAACTCCCATTTTGTTGGAGAGACAGGAAATGGGAGTTGCGGGCCCAATTTCTATTGTTTTTTTGAGAGTTGTTGATCCAATACCATAGAGAGTGGAAAAAATTCCTCCACCCTCAATACTCATTGGGTGGAGGAATTTTTATTAAGGATGTCTAGAGCTTATCTAAAAGATTTCAAAAGATTGGCTACACCCCTGTACTTTGTTCCAGAAGAATTGGGAGCTCCCACTCCCAAATTTAGTCCAACAACTCTTGTGTCTTCTGTGAGACCCCAAAAGAGGCTGGAGAATCTAAGTCCTAGTGGCAGAATATAGAAAGGGATGGATGAGAGTCCTAGTGGCAGAATATAGAAAGGGATGGATGAGTATAGACTCTGCCTTTCTTGATGAAAAAAACTTAGCTGATAGAATAGTTTGTCTGAAGATGAACATGGAGAAAGGCTACACCTGGTTGATGGTAAGAAAATGTAAGTTTAAGAGGGTGTTTCCAGCACTCAGATAGATTTGTTAAAAGGAAAAGGAATAAGGAGCAGCAGGATAGCTGTTTGAGAAATGATGCAAGTCAAGTCCTTGTGGCTCTTAAGAAAGGTGAATAAATGTGAGCAATGGCTACACAGTGATGGGTTTGATGATGAATGATTATTTTTGTTTCTGAGTCAAGGGATATTTTAGTATTTTTGGGATTTTATTATTTTTTCTGATAAGTCAGTTGATGAACAGATGGATGATTGGATATCAGATGAGTGAGTGAGTGATGGATGATTAAATGGATCAGATGATTGGGGAAAAACACTGAGGAGAGAGCACCTTATATACAAAAATCTGAGGGATTTTAGCCCCAGGGGAAGTACAAATTCCCTGAAAAAATGGGTGCACAGACCTGCACAGACCTATGATTTAGGATGCAACCAGGCCAGGTCCAGGTCAGAAAAACCTGCTTGGACCTGACCCTTATTTTTTCAGCTGGGCCAGGCTGGGTTGGGTCTGATGTTTGATTCCTCTACCCAAGCCCAACCCTGGACCCATGAAATTTCAGGTTGGGTTGCACACAGGCCTGATCAGTCCAACCCAACTGATGTGTGATTTTTTTTTGGGCCCAAAAAAAAAAGTTCAAAAACAAAGATTGATTTCATCATGCATGTATTTATTATAATGAAATATTTATTACTTATCTCAATTGATCTCATCTTTTATTACTATCAGTATCAACTATCATATTGCTTCACCTTCATATCTTGCATGTACTATATCTCAAGCATGATTCATATAGATCCCAATTCAATTTCCTAAAAACTACTTTAGACCACCAAATGAAAATAAGAAATAAAGAAATAAAAAACCCTTCAATCATCAATGACAGCAGTCAAAGGAGAGTCAACATCTTTGCTATCCAGGGCATCCTCAGAGGCAATCCAACATTGACCACAGACCAAGGCATCAAGGGTTTCTGGAGTGAGGTGTATGGGAATTAAAATGGAAAATTCATTCCTTTGTCTTTTTCTTCTTTTTCCTTGACTACCTGTGAAGCCCATGTTACATGTCATCTCTTCATTTTACTTGTGGTTGTTTTCTATTTTAATATTTTCTTCACCCTGTTACTTTCTCAAATTATCCGTCTAGGTCTGATCCACTTGCTCCTACCTCCAAAACCCCAGGCTGACAACTCATCCTTTGGGATTGTCTAAAGGTCTGATCCACTTGCTCCTAACTCCGAAACCCCAGGCCGACAACTCATCCTTTAGGATTGTCAAAATATTTTCCTATTTCTCACAAGGTGTGTTCTGTAGTCACTGAGGATCCTGCCACCTGTGGAGAAAGCGGACCCCCATGATATCAAAGGCATTGGGGTCATAAGGATTTGCCTTGCTAGTCTGGAGTGTGGAGGTAATTGACAGCTACTCACCCTCCACCAATTGAGGATGTCAAATGAGGAGGTATCAACACCAATCATGGTCTTGAGAAGGTAGATATTTAGCTCTGTTGATGAAGCAATGTTTTTGGGTTTCTTGAAAATGCTGGCATTGGACCTTGCCAATACCATCTGGTTTGGGGTTTGTGGGTGTTTCTTCTTTTTTCTCATGTTGTGGAAACATTGTCATACCAGTCATAAAGTTTTCGTCTTACTTATTCAAAGGTTGAACACATAAAGGCTTGATCTGCTCCAGAGAGCTTAAAGTCTAACAAGTCCAGCTTATAGCAAGGTTCAAAAACCAGGTTAGTTGAGGCAAACATGTGCATTCTTTTCCAGTAATTCTTGTACTTGTCTTGCATGGGCTTCACTAGATCTACAAAATGAGGTAAGGCTGGATTGATTGTGCTTGTTAGATCCTTGTTGATTGCAAGCATCTGCCAAAAAGCCATGTGTGCAGTAGGCTGATGAGTCATCCCTAGTTTCAGGGTGGCCATGAGAAAAATAAAGGATCAAGAATGCAAAGAAAAAAAAAAAATCAAGCTGTTCAATAGATGAAAATATGATGTGAATGTGAACATTCAAAATTCTACCCACCAACATTGAAAATAGCAAGAAAATTTTCCATGGTTGTTGCTTAATCCCACTTGTTGTGTGAGATTTTCTTGGTGTAGCTCAAATCTTGAATAGATAAATATTCAAATGCTTCTTTATAAGGCACATCCGGCTTCAGCATCATGTACAATGATTTCCATCTTGTAGGCACATCAATGTGTAAAATGTTACATTCTCAGATTTCACTCAAATGTCACAATGACCTAAATAAATGTTAAAATTTCTTCACTCGTCTCACTCATCTCTTAAAATTAAGAACCAAAACTCGAACTTCAAATCAACTCAACTCAAAACTCAAATCAAGCTATTCAAATACATTATATATTATTATTCTTTTCTTTTCTTTTTATTCTTTTCTACTTTTCTTTACTTCTTTCTTTTTATCTCTTAAATAAATCTATCATTGTCAACTCGTGAAACTCAAACTGTGTATCAGTGAGATCTTACTTCCTCTTTTCATTTCTAATCAAATCAACTTATCAAAATATTATTACTCAAAAACTTCAGTGATCTCAAACATCTCAATTAAATCAAAAATCAATCTACCCAAATTAAAACAAGCCTTCAAATAAATCAACCAACAATCAGTATCGAGTTTGTATTTTCTTTATCATATTTATTTCATAATGTTTTTCTTATTATTTCTTTCATTTTAAATTTTCTAATTGTTTTCAATTTAGTTTTGCTGCTCTTAGAAATAAATATCTTTCAAACAATCTTAAGTATTTTACGGTTAAAAGCTGAACGGAAACGATGGCGAATCCGAGTGCTTTTGCATTGACAGAAATAGGAGCAGCTAATCGAGGGAACACTGAGGATTGGTATGCGCAAATCGCGACAAAGGCGGCGGTAGAAAACATACCCAAGCTGAACGAAGACAATTACACCGTTTGGGTAGATAAAATCTCGTTGCTTTTTGAGCTTTGGGGGGTATACGATAAGCTAGAAGCAAATCAAGCTCTCAATGAAAAAGATAATAGAGAAACAGTTCTTATGATACTCGCAAAAATCAATCACAAAACGCACAGTACAGTTGTAAATCTTTCAAATGCAAAAAATGCTGCTAAACTATGGACGGATCTCAAGAATAAATTCGCTTCATCTCAAACTGCGAATAAAGCTAGAATTTTTATGGACTTCCTTTGGTTGACGTTCAAAGAAGAAGAAATCAAATTATTCATAAGAAAAATACACGTCCATATCAAAAAGTTAGCTTCAGTAGGGTTTCAATTGCCAGAAGACGTTATAGCATACTTGATTTTATTTAAATTTCCAACCTTGTTAGCAGCATTAAGAAAACAAATAATGCATTCTGAATCAGAAATCACTTCCGACATAGTACTCGGACATTTAACTCAGATTGACAATTAAATAAAAGCACAATCAAAAGAAAAAAATTCAATTTCTACATCAACTTCACTATATACAAATAAGCAGTCAAGCGACAAAAAGAAATCTGCTAGATGCTCTGATAAATTCCACAACCCTAAAGCAGATCACACAGAAGAAAATTGTTGGCATATTCACCCCAACGTAGCTCCAGAGTGGTGGCAGGAACAACAAGCCAAATGGAGAAAGAAAATCAACAAATCAAACAAGTTTTCATCTTCAAATGTCGCTCACTACTACTCCTTAATCTCACTATGGGCGAATCACGCAAAAATTGATCAAAATATCTGCTAGATGCTCTGATAAATTCCACAACCCTAAAGCAGATCACACAGAAGAAAATTGTTGGCATATTCACCCCAACGTAGCTCCAGAGTGGTGGCAGGAACAACAAGCCAAATGGAGAAAGAAAATCAACAAATCAAACAAGTTTTCATCTTCAAATGTCGCTCACTACTACTCCTTAATCTCACTATGGGCAAATCACGCAAAAATTGATCAAAATATTATTCTTGATAGTGGTGCATCTGCAAACATCTTCAACTCGGCTGAATTTTTTCATCAATTTAACTCCCGTCAATAACGATTGTATCAAAACTGGTAAAGAAGGTGCTTCAATACCAATAAGGGGCAAAGGAAACGTACTACTTCAATGGAACAATACTGCTATTGAACTTAAAAATTTTGTTTTTGTCCCGGAAATAGTTGTTAACTTGATTAGTCCTGGCACATTAATAAATCAAGGTTGTGTCCTCAAATCCGAAAACGGATCTTTCTCAATAATGAAAAATGGGAAAGCAATTCTTCAAGGAAAAATTACTAATAACTTATTCACAATCGAATCACCTCACTTAATTGGCTCAAATCATTCAAAAGCGTATCAAAAAAATCTGTCAGAATTACATCAATCTCTAGGCCATGCAAATATTGAGAGAATCAAACCTTTTATAGGATCGCAAATATCAAAATTTGAAATCGATTCATTTCAATGCAAGGACTGTTCATTCTTGAAAATCACTAAAAGTCCATTCAAGAATTGTTCTTCTTCAACATCAAAATTATTTGAACAAATTCATCTGGATCTTATGGGTCCGATTAATCCGATGTCAAAAAGTCATCATCATTATATACTTACCTTAGTAGATCACTTCTCCGGTTATATTAATGGTTTTCCACTTTCCTCAAAAGATCAAACCGGAGAAGTATTGATTCACTTATTAAATCAAGAGAAAGCAAGGCTTGGTTATTATCCACTAAGAGTATGTTCCGACGGAGGCGGTGAGTCCTACTCAAACTATCTCAAAATTTTTTTTAAATTAAATCATATCAATCATTTAGTCTTGGAACCGTATCATCCCGAGCACAATGGAAGAGCTGAAAGAGAAAACAGAACAGTTGCTGAATCAGTTCGATCTACAATCCGATCATCTAAATTGCCGAAGAACTATTGGCACAAAATTCTCAAGGCATTTTGCTTAGCTCTTAATATAATACCAAACAAAAAGCATAATGCTTCGTCTTACGAACTTGTACACAACAAGATCTTACCTATTGAATACTTTAAACCACTGGGAACAAAAACAGTTTACTTAAATTTATCACCGAAAATTCGCGGAAAATTTTATGAAAAAGGTTTAGAAGGAAGATTAATTAGCTTCAATCCAGCATTTCTCTCCTATAGAATTTTAACTCCTAATGGTGAAGTCATCTCAACAAAACATGTAAAATTCATCAATAAAATTGAAGAATCAGAAAATGAAGGAAATTTTGAATTAGAAATGCCTTTCAATGAAACCTAAAACTCTCAATCTCATGAACCTGAAGAAACTGAAACGCAGGAGATTCCCCCTCCTGACAATCAAAATCGAGAAAACGAAACAGAAGAAACAGAAGAAAACTCATTTGAATCCGCTAATTCTCCTGACAATCAAAATCGAGAAAACGAAACAGAAGAAACAGAAGAAAACTCATTTGAATCCGCTAATTCTGAAGAAGAAGTAACCAATCAATTAATTGAAAGACTACCTCAACAAAGTCTGAGAGATCATTCTCAAATCAGGAGGCCGGAAAGATATGATGACTTTGTACAAACTCATTACTCTGGTTTTCATCACTATTACGAGCCGAAAAACTGCAAGGCAGCTATGAATTGTTCTGATCATAAAAAATGGTCAGAAGCAATTGAAATCGAATTAAATTCAATTGAAGAACAAAACTAGAAGAAGTAACCAATCAATTAATTGAAAGACTACCTCAACAAAGTCTGAGAGATCATTCTCAAATCAGGAGGCCGGAAAGATATGATGACTTTGTACAAACTCATTACTCTGGTTTTCATCACTATTACGAGCCGAAAAACTGCAAGGCAGCTATGAATTGTTCTGATCATAAAAAATGGTCAGAAGCAATTGAAATCGAATTAAATTCAATTGAAGAACAAAACGTTTGGGAAACTTATGATGAAGAACCTATCAACCCACTCAAGACAACCTGGGTTTTCCGGATTAAGGATAATTGTCATGGGGATCCCTTGAAATTTAAAGCTCGTCTTTGTGTTCAAGGATTCAACCAAATTTATGGCTTAGATTATGATGAGACCTTTTCTCCTAACGGCAAAGTTACCCGGAAAGATATGATGACTTTGTACAAACTCATTACTCTGGTTTTCATCACTATTACGAGCCGAAAAACTGCAAGGCAGCTATGAATTGTTCTGATCATAAAAAATGGTCAGAAGCAATTGAAATCGAATTAAATTCAATTGAAGAACAAAACGTTTGGGAAACTTATGATGAAGAACCTATCAACCCACTCAAGACAACCTGGGTTTTCCGGATTAAGGATAATTGTCATGGGGATCCCTTGAAATTTAAAGCTCGTCTTTGTGTTCAAGGATTCAACCAAATCTATGGCTTAGATTATGATGAGACCTTTTCTCCTCACGGCAAAGTTATGACTTTAGGAATGTTTTTATTACATTCTCTCAACAAAAATCTCAAATTAACTCAGTATGACGTGAAAGGAGCGTTCTTGCACTTGACAATAAATGAAAATGTATTCATATACACACCAGAAGGTTCTACAAGAAAGTCAAAGTACCTAAAGCTTAAAAAGTCACTCTATGGACTAAAGCAAGCACCAAAGAATTGGTATGAATTACTTACTTCGTGGTTTAAGAGTCAAGGATTCCATGAATCATCATGTAATCCTTGCTTGTACTTATCTGACTCTTCTGATGACACAATCTTTTTCCATGTGGATGATTTACTTGTTGCTTCCAACACCGATACTTTCACAATTAATTTCTTAAATAAATTTGAGAATTCTTCATGTCATCCACCTAACACAATACTAGGAATGCTTTTCGAACAAAATAACTCGACTATTCATCTCTCTCAACCAAAGCATATTGAACACGGTCTTGAAGAGCTGGGATTGATTGACTCAAAGACAGCAGAAACTCCTCTTACACCTGGAATCAAATTAACCGAGGCTTCAGATGAAGATTACGAAAAGTTTAAAGCATTGAACATCAATTATCGAAGCGCAATTGGGTTAATGAACTATATTGCTAACCTAACACAACCCGACATCTCTTTCAGTGTTTCCTTACTCTCTAGATATTCAACCAAACCAGGCCTCACACACTGGAAAGAAGTTAAACGAACTTGGATGTATCTGAAAGGGACGTCAAAAATGAAACTTAGCTTAAAGATAAACAAAGAAAATGATTATATACTCAAAAAGTTCAGTGACACATCTTTTGAAGATGATTCTGTCACAAGAAAGTCACAGTCAGGTTATATTTGCTTAGTATATGGCTCCCTCGTTGCTTGGAATAGTTCTAGGCAAAGAAATGTAGTTGAATCAACACCTGAAGCTGAATTAAATCCTCTCTCTGATGCATATCATGAGGGATTGTGGTTAAAGAGTTTATACAATGAATTTTGGAAAAATAAAAATGAGGTGTTCCATCACATGATCAAAAACAGTGGTCTTGACAATAAACTAAAAAAATTAGGTTCAAATTCAAAGACTCGACACTTAGACATTAAAATGAAAGCGCTTAGGGAACAATTAAAAGAAAATAAAAATAAAATTCATCTAATTCAAACTAAACTCATGGCAGCTGATTGTCTTACGAAGCCATGTAACAGACCAATTATTCATAATTTGACTAGATTAATTACTCAAGAATCAAATTTAATTGAAAAAGAAGAAAGCAAGATCTCCGGAGGGGTGTAAAATGTTACATTCTCAGATTTCACTCAAATGTCACAATGACCTAAATAAATGTTAAACTTTCTTCACTCGTCTCACTCATCTCTTAAAATTAAAAACCAAAACTCGAACTTCAAATCAACTCCACTCGAAACTCAAATCAAGCTATTCAAATACATTATATCTTATTATTCTTTTCTTTTCTTTTTATTCTTTTCTTTTTATTCTTTTCTACTTTTCTTTACTTCTTTCTTTTTATCTCTTAAATAAATCTATCATTGTCAACTCGTGAAACTCAAACTGTGTATCGGTCAGATCTTACTTCCTCTTTTCATTTCTAATCAAATCAACTTATCAAAATATTATTACTCAAAAACTTCAGTGATCTCAAACATCTCAATTAAATCAAAAATCAATCTACCCAAATTAAAACAAGCCTTCAAATAAATAAACCAACAATCAGTATTGAGTTTGTATTTTCTTTATCATATTTATTTCAAAAATTTTTTCTTATTATTTCTTTCATTTTAAATTTTCTAATTGTTTTCAATTTAGTTTTGCTGCTCTTAGAAATAAATATCTTTAAAAAAATCTTAAGTCTTTTACAATGGAGGGAAGGGCTTGCTTGAGGGTGTGAGCCACCTCAAAAGCACCCTTGACCACCTGCTTGTGTGCCGGGGTGATCTTGCAATACCAAAAATCACTGAAATATTGATGATGGCTTGATTAATCTGCTTCAATCCGTCCTTCAGATTGATTAATTTTGAAATTCCAGTCTTCAAATCATGCCAGTAATTTGTTTCAGTTTTTATCCTCAAAGGACAGTTAGTTTACTCTTTTTGTTTAGAATTCAAGTAGCCAAGAATCTACAAGTATTCCTCATTTGTAGCAATATGTTAATTACATATTTATTGTAGTATTAATAATAAGATAGTTTCTTATCATTAAGTCAGTAGTAATCTTGTTATTTATAAGCTCAGTAGTGTTAAAGGTAGCTCCTTTATCTTAGTGGTTATCTTCTTGTCAAAGAACAGTCAGCTTAGTTTAATACTTATAGTTGAAGAATGGTCAGTTTAGTTTAATACTTCTAGTTGAAGCAGAAAGTGTCAAGTCTAGTGTTGTTGTGTGAATTAATTGTTTGTTTTATTTACCCACAAGTGCTGGATACATGTAGTGCTATAAGTTTAGTATGTTGTATGTTGAAATCAAAATCATTGATTAAAAAAAACCTCTCTCCTCTCTCCTGAGTCAATCCAAGTGACATGTCACTTTTCCATCTTCCTTTCTTCCTAAAGCTTTTCAATTCTCTCATGATCACCCAGTCAGTCAAGCATCCGGCTATCCTAGTTAAATTTTCTCCTTTAAATCCGGTCCTCAAGTTGAAAATTCAAAAATTACATGAGCAGCGCAGCATAACTGGAGAAAATTGCCTCTCAGATCAGGGGGAAGGTAATTTTATGGTTGAGAACAGCAGAAAGGCAGGTGATAGCTGCATTATTTGAGGATTAATTGTTGAAGGTTACAAAGGAAAATTTGTGGAGGAACTTCCATTCAACAAGCACCGAGATCATCTGGTCAGCTATTGTGAGTGCCATGTGTGGCAGGGGAAGCTCTTTAAACAGCATAAGTTTCTTGTGGAGGTTCCAGTGGCCCAAGATGAAATGGATTGAGATGACCATGAAGGGGGTCTGATTGCTGGAGGTGCATAGATCTGTGGTAAGTCAAACTTGGCCAACATCAGAGAGAATTAAAAACATTTTGTGCCTCATAGTGTGATACATATTAATCATGTCTTTTTTTGATGGTAATTTAACTGTGGAGCTTCAATTTTGGTTGTAGTGAGACAATCAAGGATTTGGACAGCGGATGTTCAACCAATTTGAAGGGCTTTTTGTAGGAAAGTAAGAGATTTTTAGCTTTAAGAAATGAATTTTATTGCTAAAAGAGAGGAACACAAAACTGAATGAAAAATAAAAGATCAATAACAAATTTGGTTGATATGAAAATAAGATTTAAACCAACATTTATATTTATTTATTTTCTTAAAAAAAAATGACAGACAAGAATTGAAATGAAGATAATTTGGCTAATGACTAAGGATGAAAAATTATTAGTAAAACAAATTTAATTAGAAGATATTCAAGTTGATCTTGATCTCACCAAGGACGTTTGAAGGAAATGTTTGAAGATATTGAAAATGAGAGTTGAGGATTAGATTTGATTGAATTCGAGTTTTGAAGTTTTGAGATCTGATTTGAATTTTGAAGTTGATATGAGTGTTGAGTATTTTGTGATTGATTTGAAAGAAAAATTTGAAATGATGAATAATGAAAGAAACAGAAAAAAAAAAAATGAAATGAAAAATAATGAAAAAGAAATTCATGTGAAATTCTTGTGGCAATTTGAGATTGAGAACATTGACTGAAATTCTTCCAGATAGCTCCCAGTATTCTTGTTGAGAGAACACCCAAGTGGAGGTCATGGCGCTAGGAGTGAGTTGCAAGAGTGTTTACTTGCTCTTGGTAGAGAAGGATTTGCATTGTTGGAGTTGGCATTAGAGGTGATTTGCGCCGCACAAGCTCCGGCCAGTCGTGATTTTTCTGCAGTATTTGCAGATATATTTCTCAGCTTCCCCTACTAAAAAAAGAAAAGAACAAAGAGCAAGAAAAGAAAGAAAGCAAAGGATTCATGTCAGAAGATTTGATAACAAACCTGCTTGAAATCAAGAATCTAGCTTATCAGTAAGAAAAGAAAAAAACGACCTTCACCTTGAGCTGCAAAATGAGAAAAAACTTCACTAGTGGTCTTGCACTTTTTGGGGGGAGGTTTGTCAGTCTTGGTGAGAGTGTTAGTTGTAGTAGAGCTGCATTCATTTCATTTTTTGGTTTTCTTTCTTTCTTTCTTTCTTTCTTTCTTTATTTATTTATTTCTTTCTTTCTTTCTTTCTTTCTTTCTTTATTTCTTTCTTTCTTTCTTTCTTTCTTTCTTTATTTCTTGTTTCTTTTTTTCTTTTTTTCTTTTTTTCTTTCTTTCTTTCTTTCTTTCTTTCTTTCTTTCT
>KN361237.1:417-15798 GCA_000785685.1 Uromyces viciae-fabae | reverse complement strand
ATTGAAAAATATAAGATGTAAGTCACCCAGGCTTTCTTGTTTGATGTTTTTTTTTCTTTTTTTCTTAGATTGCTATTTTTATTTATTTCAGAAATCCACTGCTCCCCTTTTCTATTCTTTTATCAATATAGGGAGAAGGGAAAGGTAAGTCATCTTGTGTCCTTCAAGCAAAGATTTTTCTTACACTCTACTTCCATTATCAAAAAAAACAATAAATGAATTTATTGATTAATTGTCTTTTAAGCTAACATCTTTTTTTTTGTTTTTTTTTTTGTTTTTTTTCTTTTTGCTTGCTCATATTGTGCTCTGTCTGAAATGCGTCCTTCAAGCAAAGATTTTTCTTACACTCTACTTCCATTATCAAAAAAAACAATAAATGAATTTATTGATTAATTGTCTTTTAAGCTAACATCTTTTTTTTTGTTTTTTTTTTTGTTTTTTTTCTTTTTGCTTGCTCATATTGTGCTCTGTCTGAAATGGTTATATGATGGATGACCGCCAAAAATTTTGTGGTTTTGACCTGATTTGATCCATCAAAGACATCATAATAGAAGCATGCTGTTTCTCACATGTGGCTAGCAGTCGCCAAAAATTTTGTGGTTTTGACCTGATTTGATCCATCAAAGACATCATAATAGAAGCATGCTGTTTCTCACATGCGGCTAGCAGTGGGATGCAAAGTTTCCAGGGATTGTGAGAAGGCACAAAACATTATCAAAAATTTCTGAATGAAATTGAAAAAAAGAAAACAAAATAACAAAATTAAAAGTTGTAAGTGTTTTTAGAATTTAAAAATAAAATTATTAAAGATAAAATTGAATTGAAATAAAATTAAATATTCAAAGAAAGAAATTGATTTGATGATTTTAATTTCAATACTATTAATTTTTATTCAAATAAATGAAAATAAAAATATAAAAAAATCATTTTTATTCTTAAGTAAAAATGAAATTCAAAGTAAAAAAGGATTTAGATCAAATAGAAATGATTAAGATTATTCTCAAAAGATCAAATAACAGGTGAATACATAATTTAAATTGAAATCAAGGAAAGAAAACATAAAACAAAGCTTCATGCGAAAAAAAATTATTAACAATGTGAAATAAAATTAAAAGAATTGAGATTGAAAATCTATCGTTCAAATTGATTTTAAATTTATTGAAATAAGATTTTTTTTTTTACTCTGATATGATTTTCGTTTTGGATCAAAATAAAACAATGATAATCCAAATCAGAAAAATTAAAATTAACAATCAATTTCAATTTTTAGAATATTTATCAATAAAATTTAAATAATAATTAAAGGAATAAAAAAATAACAATTTATATTGATTGTAAAAAGTTCAATTCAGAATTAAAATATTATATATGAGATATCTATAATAAAATTGAATTCGTTAAAAGATCTGATTCAGCTGCCTTAATTTATATAAAAATTTTTGTTTTTTCATTGCTTATCTATAATTTAAAATGAAAATTGTAAACATTCTCCTTTTATTCATTTATTCAAAAATTCAGTTGTACAACTCTTATAGGTATTATATCTGAATATTTTAATTTTTCCTCCAAAGAATAATTAGTTTCTTTCAAATATTTTTTTATTCTTCATTATTTATTTTCATTTTACTTAATTTATTTATTTTACTGATAGAATTTTTCATGAGCCATGCTTTCATGCAGCATAGCAATTGAATTTGCTATGTTTTCATTTAGTGTGACCATTGAATCAGATACCCTTTAATGTAGTGTAGCAATTGAATTCGCTACGCTTTCATGTAGCGTAGCGATTGAATGCGCTACGCTTTCATGCAGCGTAGTGAATCCAATATCTACTGGCACTGTGTTACAGTTTACAGGGATTCCGTTAGCGTTATTTTTTTTTTTTGAGACACTACGCTTCACTACGCTACCTGGCTTTATTTTTCTCCAAAAATTCCTGTAGCTGTAGCTTCAAAAAAAAAACAATGCTGAATGTTTCAGATTTGTAGAGTAGCTTAATAAGCTACACTACGCTACACTACACGCTACCTGTAGCATAGCAGGCCCAACATTGCCAGGCATAAGCATTCTAACTGAGAAGCCCCATATTTTCTCTCACTGTCCTCAAGTTGTCTGGATATAAAAAAAATTGGCCCTTCAATAGGTTTATCTTCAACAATTTGAATTTGATGAAGAGCAGCTCCAATGCCTTCCATGCAAGCATCAACATACAATTTGAAAGGTTTCTTTGAATCTGGATGAAACAGCAAAGGAGCAGTGGTGAGTGCATTTTTAATATCATTATAAGATTTAACTCTTTCACTGGTCATTTCAAACACTACATTAGGACTGCAAATCTTATAAAGACTGGAAGCCATAAGATTAAAGTCCTTGATATGTAATCTGTAATAACTGGAAAAGCCTAAAAAACTTTGTACTTCTTTCACATTTTGTGGGATTGATTTAAGCAAAACAGAAGCTACTCTGTGTTGATCAATCCCCAAAGATAGCCCATTGACTATGTTGCCTAAAGCTTTTAATTCTTGAAATCCAAATTGACATTTGGATAAAGAAATTTTCATATTCATCTTAATGACTTTATCTAAAATCAATTTTAATTTCACTATGTGATCTTCCAAATTATTGGTAAGAATAATTATATCATCAATATAAATGATCAGCCACTGTTGTGATAGTTCTTCATGAAATTCTGAATTCATCATACGTTGAAAATGTGATGGAGCATTTTTGATGCCAAATGGCATCCTCAAATATTCATAAACACCTAAGTGGAATACTATTCTCAAGTACTGTCTACTGTCAGGATGTACTATGTTCTGGTGAAATCCTTTAAGTACATCCATACATGTAATGTACTTTGAATTATGAAGTTTTGTTAAAGATTCAATAATTTTTGGCATAGGATACCTATCTGGGGAAGTATAAGAATTTAAAGCTCTAAAATCTCCCACAAGTCTTGACTTATTATTATGCCATGCTATGATGACAGGTGTGGTAATATCCACATTCTCATTTGCTCCAACTTTACATAAAATTGCCATTTTTAATAAAGAAGCAATATGCTCTTCTAGAGCTTCTCTGCTCCTGGGACTAGCTGGATAAGTAGCTCTCCTTAAAGCAGGTGGATAATGTCTTTCAATGGTTAGACTAATTTTCAAGTCATAATTTTTAATTGCTCCAAATGGTTCATCAGCTGTAGCAAAGGCTAATTCAAAATCATAAAGAACATTAGTCAATTCCTGTTTTTCTTTTGTCTTCAAAGAGTCATTAATCTTAGCATTGTCAAAGACTTCTGCTGAAAAAATATTTTTATTATCAATATTATTATTGATTTCATTAATAACTTCATTATGGTAGTAATATTTTTCTTCATTGTCTCCAATGGTAAAACACCTAGATGGATATTCTAATAAAGAAACTCTATAGTGATTCAAATAATCACTACCCAATAAAAAATAATTAGAATGAACATTCATTCCTACAACAAATTTTACCAGGAATGTGAATTTGTGAAATGTCAATTTAACTTTTACCACGCCTTGTTGATCAAGGGGGCTATTACAGGAGCTCAATTTCATAGGGGACTCTTGTTTCATCAATTTTTCCTTCCAATTTGGAAAAATTGTAGAGAGAAATTTAGCTCCCACAACTGATTTATAAGCTCCACTATCAAGTAGAACTTGAAAATCCTTATTTCCACATTTCATGGATACAAAATTTCTTCTTCCTTTAACAAGTTCAATATTTGAATTGATTTGTTGCAAAGAACTAATTATATTTTCATCTTCATTTTGTTCATCACTATCAGAAGAATTGTTTTCTTCAGAAATTTCTTCTTCTACTGCATGAACCTTTTTTGTACAGTTCCTAGAAGTATGTCCTTCTTTTCCACAAGTATAACATTCAAGTTTAGTAGTACTCTTAGATTTTTCTTTCTTAGTCTTATTAGATTCTTAATAGAAATATGTGGAGTTAGTTTTATAATTATTAGAATAATTTCTCTTTCTCCCTAAAGAAGTTTCATCTTTTGTTTTTAGGAAACTAAGAGAATTGATTTCAATAAAAGAAAAGAAATGAAACAAAAGAACAACATGATAAGAAAGAAGAAGAATAAGTACCTAAGAGCAGTAAGCTGATGATAAGACAAATAAGATAGGCCTTCCTCTGAATAAGAATAAATGAAATCACAATAACAACTGAGTAGAAAAGAGTCAGTAAAAGAAATGAATAAATAAGAAAAGTAGAAGGAATGAAATACCCAGGTTGAATATTGCCTTGGCTGAAATGATCTTGAACTTGATGTTTTTTTTGATTGAATAAGAGACAAAAACGGAATAGGGGTTGAGTTCAAGACAAAGAAAAAGAAAAAGAATTGTCGAGTGTAGAAGTAAAGTAAGAGAGTAATATATTTGGAGTTTCTACACTGGGCAATAAAATAAAAATAAAAATCAAATAAAATAAAATAAAATGGGATAAAATAATAAATAATAAAAATAAAAATAAAAATAACAAAAATAAATATTATGAAAATTGAACCAGAAAAACAACATCATCTACTATGTCTTGTAAAATGTTTATCAAACTGCCTACATCATCTGTGGTAGTTTTCATGCCAGTTTTCACCGCATAAGCTACTTCTCCATCCATTTGAGAAAGGAGTTTAAAGTTCATGGTTTCTTGATCAATCATAGGCTCCACAGATTTCAATCTTTTATACTGTTTAGTCACCCATAACACCACAGATGATTGTCCAGGGACAAATTTATCATTGTAAAAAGCATTTTGTACTTTTCTTCTCCAATTCGGATTACCAAATTTGTCACAAATAGCTTTTTTCCACCAATCCCAAGATTGGGTAACACTAGTTTTTCTAATACTCCTGTACCATTCAGAAGCCACACCTTTAAATTAAGTGCCTAATCTACTAGTTATCAAGGAGTCTGGCAAATTACTATCATTTTTAAAAGTATCAATCCAATCAATAAATTCTAAATGGTCATACTCTCCTTCACCACGAAATGTGGCCCAATCTGAGATTTTTGGGAGTCCATGGAGAATTTTCTTTTGTACTTCTAAATCCATCAAAACAGGAACAGAAGAATTTTTAACAAAAGAGTTCTCTTGTTTAATATTTGAAAAAGTATCTAAATCAATCTCTTTGGCTTTTAATTTATTTGGAAGTTTGACATCTTCTAATTGATTTATGATTTGATCATTTTTTCATAAAGATATTAAAATATCTAATTTGTTTTCTTGTCTGTCTACAAATTCTTTTAATTGTTTTTTAATATTTTTCTCAAACAAATAAATTCTAGAATTTAAATCTCATGTTTCTAAATTTAAACAATGACCAATCAAATCTTTCATTGGTTTGTCTAGATTCAATTGATTTAGAGAATTAATGAATCCTTCATGTAATTTTAATTGTTCCATTACATCAGAAAAAGTGTGTTTGTCTGGTTTATAAATTTTCAAAGTTTTTTCTAGTTCATCCAATCTTTCATGAAAACTTTGATCTTTAGATCTAAATAATTTATGAGAAGTACTAGCTTCTTTTGAAGCTTTTTCAGTTCCCATGATTTTATAAAAATTTTCAACAAAAAGATTAAAATGTTCTTGTTTAAGGAAATTTTCCTTTTTTAAATAAGTTTCATATGAAATTATTCCTTCTTTAATTTCATCTAAATTTTCTATTACATTATCAATAGTTTTCACAATTTCTGAATGATCTGAATCATAATTTTTCCACAGTTCTATTATATCTTCTCTTATTAAATCAGAATTTTGATTAATTAAAAATTTAAAATAGTTTGGATCTGATGGAGAAACTATTATTTTATTTACATCTTTTTGCTGTAAAAAACTTGCTTCTCTCTCAATAATAAGAAACTTCTTACTTTTTAATGTATATAGTTTTTATGATTTTTACTTTTTTGTGTAATGAGTAATAAAATGTTTTGACAATTTTGAGGAATCAGAGTATGAAACCTGGTCTCCTAAGAAACCATTTTACAGAAAACAAAAATCAATAAAAATATATCAATCTGACGGGTTAAGCTAGTCAGGAACAATGGACAAAAAATATTTGAGCAAAAAATAAATCTTCAAGCTATTTTGAATTTTTTAGCGTTTTTTGCAGTTTGAGTTATAAAAATTTATGAAAATGATAATTTTTTCAAAAGATTTTTTATGAAGTTAACTTTTACGATATTGCCTTGAAACTATTATCATTTTTGGCGTTAGTGTATGAGTAGTAAAAAAGTTATTAAACTTTTAATTTTAAGAAATCCCAGGATTTTACTATTTCCCGGCCAGACCCCCAAGTGTGAGGTTGTAAGACTACACTCATGTACCTCTGTGGCCTTTTATTCCGTGGTACACTAGAAAAAAGTTAATAAATATAAATTTATTATATATTTTTAGAGTACTTAAATAGTATAAAACTATTTAAGCAGTGCTTGTTCTCAGCGGAGAACGTTCAACCAATGCCTGGTAAGCCTACTCAACTGGGGAGCCCCTTTTTTCAGCAGGGGATGCCCCTTTTTTCAGCAGGGGAGGTAGAAAGGGTTTTCCCTTAACTAGCTATAACTGTCTGTTCAATTGGTCTTACTCTAAGAGGCCAATTGACAGAATATTATGAGGTTTTAACGGCCCAGCCCTCTAATAAGAGGCTAGTATTAAGAGAGAAAGATGAGAAGAACTGAAAGTCAGAGAAGGGGGTTTACCTTTAAATATGACAGAAGTTATTTTTCTCTTTAAATTTTCTATTAATAAATATAATCTGAGGTTTGTGGGCGGAGTATGAAGGGGTTTTTATACCTTTAATTCAAGACTCCGTCATTTTTTCAGACTTACTATGAATTCTTAGCAGAATTCTTTCAATGACATCATTCTTTCATGTGTTGAAAGAATGACATCATTTTTTCACGTTAATTGGAATATTTTATCAAGGTAAATTATTTACCTTGATAAAATTTAATTTATGAAAATTAATCTTGCAATGAGGGGAGATTAATTCAAGTTAAATCATCTTGGTAAATAATTTACCTTGATAATTTACAATTTATGCAAATTAATCTTCCAATAATGGAAGATTAATTAAACTTTATTTTATCTTTTAAATGGAAAGTTATTTTCTATTCACAAATGCATTTTTCTATAAAAATAATAAAAGTTGTTTTTATGTCTTCAAGGGTAGAACCTGGGTTCTGGATTAAAATAAACATCAAAGCTGTTGCTTAACTTCTATACTAAGACATGGTTGTTTCAAACCCCCTTTTTGGTATATCTATCAGAATAAGTAAAAATATAAGAAATATATAAAAAATAAAAATAAAATGCAGCTTCTCTGGACTATGTTGATAGTCTCAGATGCTGACACCGACTAGACCCAGTTGAGCCGATACAATACCTCAACGATGGACGCCGTCCATCATTGCACCTTATTTTTTGCCCAACCATAGTCCAATCAAAGAGGCCATTTTTGAGACAAAGGTGGATGACTATCAGTCTCACCATTCTCCATGCAATGGAATCCGTCACACATTGTCAATTGTGCTCACCCTCACAGCAGTTACAGTTGAGTCAATCAAACTGTTTCACAAAGGATGCCGTCCATCATTGCACCTTCTCCTCAAGACTTCCATTTTTCAAATTTTAGGAAGGCTTGAGAAGAAGGTGAATGATTATCCGTCCAAGCTTGTTTTCCCCATGGAATCATTATCCATAAAACATTTGAGATTGTGCACACTCCTACAAGACACACAGTTGCACCAATAAAGTGGGTGGGAACAATGGACGCCATCCATCATTGCATCTACTTTGTGCTTGACTACTGTGCAATTTCAGCAATTTGTATAATGTCCAAAAGAGCATGTTTGAGAAGATGGTGATCAATAGCATCCCTCCTGAAACATGTTGTAGTGATCTCAAGATACAGCTTTGGTGTATTGATGAGTCCACTCCGGTGATTTCCTCATTTTGTTCGCAAAAACTAAAGTTTGAGTCAAAGTGGATATTTTTCAGACATATCAATCTGATGAAAACTGAAGTGAAGGTGTAGGACATGTAACTCAAACACAGTTACATTTGGGATTCTGGGCGGAATCTGAACCCAAAGTAAATCAGTAATTGTATTGTCTTTTGATGATGTGGTGAATAATAATTGGGCATGAAATAAACTTACTCATACATACTTATGTTTGGATAATGCCTCTTCTGATACAAGTTCCAATCAGGTGGGAAATTTATGGTAGGAATTTAGAAATCTAGTGAATCTGTTGCTCTTTATAGCAGCATAGGTTCTGTAATGAAAATTTGCATCAATAAGAGTTAAACTTCAAATGCCAGTGAGATTTTCCATACCTTTTGACCTTTGACTTTGCACAGTTTTCCATAATTTAATTAATTGTATGGGCCCAGTTTCACCCAATCCCATCAACTGAGCATCTTTATCAATCTGTTGTTGAATATATGGCACAGTTCTCCAAGAATGAAATCACTCATCCAACCGCTCCTTAATAGGATCAGTTGAATTAGCCGGCTCAATTTCTTCAATGGTTTTGTCAATGAGCTCCCAAATTGCTTTCAACCATTGATCTTTTTGTTATTTTGTATATCTATTAATTGACATTTGTGTAAAGTATTATAATTGATTAGATTATTATGATGCTGAGAAATATCAACTTTCTAGATACAAATGACTTCTTTTTATATTGTACATGACCACCATCCATTCAGCTATTTGAAGGGCTCATCTGGATTCTTATCTGATCTTATCTCAAGGACAGAACAATTAAAATTCTGCATTATGCACATGGTATCTTGGAAACTTGCCTCAATATTTCCCCATCCTGAAATAGCTGCAATTTTCTTAGGTGCAAATGCTGAGAAATATCAACTTTCTAGATACAAATGACTTCTTTTTATATTGTACATGACCACCATCCATTCAGCTATTTGAAGGGCTCATCTGGATTCTTATCTGATCTTATCTCAAGGACAGAACAATTAAAATTCTGCATTATGCACATGGTATCTTGGAAACTTGCCTCAATATTTCCCCATCCTGAAATAGCTGCAATTTTCTTAGGTGCAATATCAAATTTCAACATTATGTATGATTGAAACATGTGTGATAACAAGTCACATTTTGGATCATCTTCTCACTCAAACCACATAATTTGTAAATCCATCTCAATTTTTAAACATCATAAAAAAATCATCAAGACATGTCTGGAATTGCTTGCTTTGTTCTAGTGTGAAGCTGCATAAAAAGCGAAATTGTATCCATTCTTCTCAAACCACCAATCACATGATATAACAAAACAGGAAATTTGGGGGATAGACAATGAAACAGCCATTCTGACTGTGCTAAAATTGCACATCTACTGGAAACTCTCAACATTCACATATGAATACAACACCAAGACTACTGATTAAATGGGTCCTGGAGCTACTGGCAGGAGGGGTATGAGACTGCATCATTGCACTTATTGGATGTTGTTTCTTCTGGAGTAGATCACTAAGAAACCTGATTGCTCCAGGCATGTTAACTATTGGCCGCCGTTCCAAAACCAACAACTCAATTTCCGAGAGAAGATTAATTGCTTTTTGGTCATAAGCGTTAATTGGAAGTTTCTTTGGGCACTCGAGCAGGGAGAATTTGGAAGGAACAGCTATATTGGCCACACGGTCCAGCGGGGTATGCAGTTGTTTGATTTCCATATTCTTCATGGCCACCTTGCATGTGATTTTGTCAATAAGCCAAGTTAAATGGGTGAAATCAGAACTCCTCCAAGGTGTAACTACACTTTTGCGGGTGCCATTCTCACCTTCCTCCAAGTCAGAAACAACATCCACTCGGTCATAAAGCGCAATGACATCAACCCAGTCTTTGGGAAGGTACTTGCGGGCTATTTGGAAGCGCTTATCACTTATCTTTTCATTGCAGAGGCACCAGTGTCAGTATGCATGCATCAAGTATTCCAATCAAAGCTTAACCACGACTATAGTTAATTACTTTCTTCTTAGTCCTTTGAATTGAAGTACGCTTGGCCTTGTTTATTTTCCGCACCTCCAACTGTGGTCCCAACTGTCCTGCACGCCGTATTTCCTTCTGTTGAAATGATGACAAAAAATAGCAGAAGATATTTTTGAGTTTGATTTTATTTTATAAAGATTTTTTTGTTGGGTTTAATATTTTCTAAAAAGGATAATAAGAAATAATGGTATTAAGGAAGAGGGGCAAGTGAGGCTCACAATTGGATTGACTCAGGGGACAGAGAAAAATAGAATGAAGAGCCAATAATATTTGAATCACTTTGAACTCAAACTTTTACAGAAGAGAAAATAAAGGAAACCCTTGAAAAATGAACAAGGGGCCTAAAATGGGTCCACAACTAGAGAGCCCCCAGCAAGATCCAGAGGGGGCCTCAACAAGGACAAGAAAGAAAGAATAAAAAGAATCAAAGAGTGAAGAAAACAAGAGATAGCCCAGACTAATTTTTATGAACAAGACTAAACAACAAGATTCTAACACACAGACTATGGGGGCGTTAATTCCACAGATAAGATTCAAAATAAAGAAACAAAAATGGTAGAAAAGAAAGAAGAATAATAAGAAGAACAGAAATTCATTAAACATAGAGTTAAATCAAAACGGGCTCTATGGCTTCTTGTTGACCTCAACAGGTAATAATTTCAGACTAAAATACTATCTAACATTCAGACTAACTTATATTGTTGTGATTTTTTTTTTTTTTAAGAATATTTTAAAAAACTGATTTTTAATAATTTTAATTTATATAATTGAATAATCATAATTATAAAAGAATAGCATAATTTTTGATTCATGAGGCAAAAAACTATAGAATTTCAACACCTTCCCTTGCCCCAAGACCCACCACTCCAACAGTGCACTCATTTTTTCCATTCCCTCCCACACATTACCAGGTTGAGTCTTTTCCCTATTTGCATAGTGCCAGAGGATGATTGTACTCATTTCAGCATTCCAATCGGAGGATTTAAAAGAAGAAGCGTGCCACTCAAACGTAATTCTTGAAAAACCTGCTTTTTGGATGTCGTGTTCACATGTGAGCTTTGCACTGTTTGGGAAGCTCTCTGTTGATGTTACATTTGAAGCTGGGGTAAATTTGGGAGGTGTCATGAGGGAACTAATCCGAGCTACCTCCTCATTGTAGTGGAGCTGTCCATCTGCTTGACTTTCTTTTCCATGCTGCACCCTGATATTACCCAGATGCTCCAAGACCCGCTTAGCTCTCATGGGCGCCCAGCGTTCCCATTTCAATACTTCCTCACTAGTGGTTGATGGCGGAAAATTGTGAATATCCTTAGGCACACCCATTAGGAATCTGACCCATTGCCGTAACGAATGCGAGATTGTGCTGGATTGGTTTGGGAGGGGCGCTTTTGTAACCATGTGGCGCACCTTTTTCAATTCTCTTTCTGAAGAAATCTTCCCACGTTTGCGCTTCTCCAGTCAATCTCTTGCAGCAATCCTTGCTGTAGCTGTTCAATCATTCATCTCCACTAATGTGCCACACATCAAAATCAGTGAAATTACTCATGTGTATGGTGGTAATGGTTATGGGTATTGGTATCTTATTACATCCTACTCACATGAATCAGCTCCATCATCAGAAAACTTCAATGTCCCTTCTAGAATTTCATCCAGAAGTTCCTCCCGATACTGCCACTCCGAAGATTCGGAGCCATTGTTGTCTACAGACATGTCTTCCCTTTGCTCCTGTGCAGGAGCAGTGGCTGGATCAGTAGCAGGGGGAAAGGTGGGGGAAGGGTTATTGCTACTAGATTGTGCACAGCCATTATAAAGACGATTGTTTAATTCACTTAAGGATTAGATATATTAGCCCAATAAAGGGTAGGTAGATTAAGTTTTCAATCAATGGGAGATACGGGTATGGGGGGTAGATTGATAGAGTTGGAGATCAACATGAGATAATGCCAGTTCTTTATAGCCCTCACCATCTTCATTTCTCAAGCTTTTCCATTTGACACCTTGAGAGGTTTGCTACTAAGCTTCAGGAAAACAAGCACATGTATGATGACCACATCAGCAACATTTTTGAATTCAAGATTTGTGTGACTAAGCCTGCATTGATCACGCACGTGCATTATCAACACATGTGTATCAATAATTCTAATGCTACAACTATATTGTCAACTAATCAATCATACATGATATCTTCCTTGTATCCCCTTTTGTATCTTCCTTGCATACCCTTGTTGACTTTCCCATCAATAGGACCAATCGGTGGACCTGTTGTGTCCTTTCAAGTTGAAATCCATGCCTGCACGTAAAAGGTTAGTTTTGCCCTAGTCATGTTGACATCATTTCAAAGGGAAGAAACTCACCATTCTTTCTAGGGAAACCAAAATCATTGTCTTTCCAGGTTAGCCAAACATTCCCGCATCATTATTCAAAACCGCCACATGCCCCACTATCTCCTTTGCCCCTACCAGAACCATCTCCCCTACTTCTGTTGACAACACTCGCACATTGAGGCCAGGGTGAGTTGCATATGGATCTTTTCCCTCTTTGGAAAGTGGATCTTTGAAAAGCTGAATGACGAACCAAACATCTCCACACATGGATTGCTCAAAGAGCTCAATGATTTGACCAAATGAGCTAACTTCATTTCACATGATCTCTACATAGGAATTAGAGTCCTTTTTATCCCAATCCAACCGGCACACCGTAAACCTCTTATTATATATCAATGTACTATTAATCTTGTGCACATTGTAATCTAAAGGCCTGCCATGTATACCTTCATATCTCCGAACCTCTTGGATCCATAATTGATGCATTTCCGGCTCCAGTTGGGTCAGTCTCAATTGGGCATTTGTGTTTGCCTCTCCTTTGTTAAATATTTTGGACTGGGATGATAAGCTTGCATATTGAGCTCTTTGATTATAGGTCTTCATGATAGTGCTGTGTATTTCACCTGTAACAAATTTATTTTAATTTATATTGGGGGGCCGGTAATTAATGCAGATGTGCAACATGGGTAACAGTCAGCTCACCTGTGTGATTGTTCTTAGGTATTCTTCCTAAGATACCATTCAATCTTTCATGGGCCCATGCTGCCGTGGCCATTGGTGGACCAAACCTTTTGATCACTTTGGGGTAATGCTGGGTAATGTGCAAATTGGGTTTACTTCTTTGCTTTTGCCATCCAGTCTGCAATGTTTTCAGGTATGTCAGCATTAGGTTTCCAACTTCCAATATTTCCTGCTTTGAGATGTGATACCTCATTAGTATGTTGGTTATGTAAACAAGAAGTACCGTCGATTCCTGTAAGGCTGATCTTGAATCAATGTGATCACTCCCAGATCCATGTTCATCACTCCACAAAGGGATCACAGTGAGGGGATAGTAAACCAAGTAAAGCATCAGCCATTCTGCAGCCTTGAGAGATCCGGCACTGCGGAATCCAATGTCTTTAGGTACCCTTGTCATCCATGATGGCACCAACGTCCCTTCAATCACCTGTTGGATGTGCTTCAATTCTTCAAGCCTTAGTCTGGGACCTATAATGGAACCTTGCCCTTGAGTATCTTTAGCTTCATCACATCCCACTTCGCTGCTTCCTTCGCCCCTGGTTACTCTCACTGTACTTGCCCGACTCCCTTGACTGACTATAGTGTGTGAACTTCTCAAGCTCCCTACAATTTGACTTCTCAAGGCATATGCGTGCGTACTGGATGGTTCAGATGACTTGTGAGATGTTTTGCTAGGATGTGATGCTGACCCTGATGGACTAGCTACAGACAAAGATCTCAACTCATATTGCCCAAATCCTTGAATTTTTGAGCCTTCTTCCATTATTTGTGTAAGTGCTTTTAGATTGCTGGAATTAAGACGTTTCCTTGGCCTTCTCTGTGAATGATCAACATCTTCAGGCAATTTTCTCCTCTTCCCCTCCCCAATGAAGCTTCCAATATTCCCCTGCGCTCCAGCCATGTCCCTTCTGTTCATCTCCTTGATTTTTTCCTTCCTCAATTATTCCCCTGCCAACGCAATATTGAGTTAGCTCATGCTGTGATCCTTAAGATTCCCCAAAATCAATCTGTGCATGAGTTCAAGAACTGAATGTTCTATTGGGCGCCAATATGGAAGCTTGTTCAAAGAGCTTGGTCTGACTCCCTTTTCTTTAGTGACTTAATCTTGTTCCCATAAGGTCTATCTTCCTGCCTTGAGGAAACTGATTGGTTTCTGAAAACCACACCCCTTTCCAGAGTTTGTTAAGTTCATCAACCAATGGATCTAGAATGTGGTTCATTTCTATAGATTTTTTTTCCTTGGGCCCAGGGATGATTCCAAAAAGAAAAATATTTTCCATCTTGTAACGTTTGGCCAGTGGAATGTTGAGACAGATCAAAACCACCGCTCCCACTGAGATTGAATTTTGCCCAACCTTATTTCCAAACGGGTTGAACCAATCCACATAAAGACTGAAGACAAGGTGCCCTGGTTGTTGGGTAAATCTCCTCTTCTTGTCCTCTCCTTCCATGAAGTTACGCCAAACTGATCCATCCCGTTACGCCAAACTGAGCCATCCCAAACATCACTCATTATGTTTGAATTGTCGTTTTTGTGGTGAAGATTGCTTTCAATCAACTTTTCAAACTCTGGATACCATAATTTTCTGCCAAGCCATACTTTCAAGCCCTGGTATTGAAATGTTTGGGCTGGTTTGGTGACCACTTCATGTGTTTTCCCAGTCTTCATCAGCAATTCCGCATCACGGTAGATATCCTGCTCATTCCCAATTCAAGGTATAAGCATTTTGCTAGTGGAATAAAATTTTGCAGTGCATTTCTTTGGTAATATTGATTCTTGGTTGATAGATGATGTTCCCGTAATGGGATATAATTTGAAGCATTCTGGGCAACATATCCTTGTCCGCAAGATTGGCTCAAAACCCAGCCTTTGAATTAGCATGCTTTTGCTGAGAGGTATTGCTTTGATGATATTATTTGAATCAAAATTGAATTACCTCCCCAGATTCTTGATCTTCTCCCTCTCTGTCTTCAAGAAATCCGTGATTGCAGAGTCACTGACTTGATGGACAAAGCACAGCTTGGCCGCTTGTAGAAGCACAAGCAAACTATGCCTTGGAGCTGAATGAAAAGAATTGTGCTCGATGTCTTGGGTATCGAAATGTTTCCCCTCCCCATGAATTGGTGGCTGGATCACGGTTTCAATTATATTCCCTTCTGGATTTTCTGAAACCTAGGGAATAATTAAAACAAATTAAGAGATCCACCAAATTTTTCATCTATCTTCTCCACTTACATGACTGCACTCTGGTAATGGCAATTCACTTGTCGAAT
>KN361236.1:0-18474 GCA_000785685.1 Uromyces viciae-fabae | reverse complement strand
CTAGCAGAAGAGATAGGTTCTAGGGTGTCCACAATAAATTTTAGCTGGTTAAATAGTTTATTTTTGAAAATCATTATGTTTCTTTTACTTCTATTTCAATTATCAGGAAAAATTCAAAATCCGCTAAAAAATTTAAACATCAATAAAACAAAAATAAAATTAGTTTCAAATATTTTTCATAATTCTATCATTCAAGAAAATAAAAAATTCATCAAAAAATTCATAACTCACAAAGGAACAAAACAGCTGCTAGGAGAAGGATTTAGCTCAACGTGGTTTTGACCGCCAGGGGACGTCAGTTTTTTTTTTTCAAATAGTTTTAAAAAATACTTTTGAGGTTTCTGAAATTACCAAAAGATTTTTCTAGTATCCTGAGTCCCTCTGCTTCATATTCTGAAGTTTTTAGAGCCAAAAAGGATATGGAAGTACTCCATAAATAGGCATTACACAAAATCAGAAAATAAATGAAAGAAAATAGTTGATGCGGGAAATATGGGATAAAAGGTTTATAAAATGTATTTACATCCTATTAGAATGTGGGATAGAAGTTTTATCCATGGGGAAGAAGAAAAAGTATGTTTTACATTTACTTTTGCAAATTTTGGTACATTAGCCAAATGTTTTGCAAAAGTAAACCTAAAACATACTTTTTTTTCTGCCCCGTGGATAAAACTTTTATCCCACATTCCAATAGGGTGGAAATAAATGTGATAAAAATTTTAGCCCATATTTCCCACGTTAACTTTATTTATTTGTTTGTTTTCTGATTTTGTGTAATCCTTATTTATGGAGTACTTCAATATTTTTTTTGGCTCTAAAAACTTCAGAATATGGAGCAGAGGGGCTCAGGATACTAGGGAAATCCTTTGGTAATTTGGAACTCTTAAAAGTATTTTTTAAGAATATTTGAAAAAAAAAATCTGATTCCCCTGGCAGTCAAAACCGTATGTAAACTCGGTCTGACTGTGTGTGGAAATGAAAACCCTAAAAAAATGGTGAATGTGCAAAGTATCACATAAAATTTTTCATTACATGTATTTCAACCTTATTGGAATCTGGGATAAAAAGTGTATCCAGGGGGAAGCAAAAAAAGTTGCTTTTACGTTTACTTTTTCAAAATGATGGAACATGCACCAGTTTTTGCAAAAGGAAATATAAAAGCAATTTCTTTTACTTCCCCATAGATAAATTTTCATTCACATTCCAATAAGGTTGAGATACATGTGATGAAATTTTCAGTCCATATTTCCCACATTAACCATTTTATATATTTTTGATTTGATTTTGTGTACTCCCTAAATGAGGAGTGCCTCAACATTTTTTTGTTTTTTGAGCTAAAAAGCCCAGAAGGTGCAGCAGGGGGAATCAGGAGGCTTCCAAAAATTTTTTTTAAGCTGAGGACCCTTGAAAGTATTTTTTAGAAATATTTGAAAAAAAAAAACTTGACATCCTCCTGACATCAAAAGACGGTGCACGCCAGATTTTGGGTGGTGTGAAAAACAACCCCTTAATTTCTTTTCTCTTTCCTCTTTTTTGATTTTTGATTCATAATACTCCCTACCCCTCCAACAAAACCCACAAAAAAAAGTTTTTTTAGCTTGTTCAATTGATAGATTGATCATTTAACTCTTTTTCTAAAATGGCTTATTTTCTTTTTTATTTGTTATTTTTTTATTTTTTTATGTATTTTTTCTTAAGACTCTCCTCCCCATCAGACAAAATAAAAAAAATACAAGTCCCCTCAGGGTGTCCTCTGGCACCATGGAGCAATTTTTTAAAATTGATTGATCACTTGACTAAGTTTCTTTTTTTTATTAAATTACTGGTTTTTTTATATTTTTATATTTTATTTTATTTTGTTTTTATTTTTTAAATATAACCAGCACCCTCCTCCCTGCCAGAAAAACCCAAAAAAAAAAAGTAAATCCCTCCAGGTTGTCTTCTGGGACCCTAGAGCCTTTGTTTTACATCAATTGATCAATTGATTAAGTTTTTCTTTATTAAATCACTGATTTTTTTTTGTTTTAATCCATCCAGTACCCTCCTCCCTGCCAGAATAACCCAAAAAAAAAGTTAAATCCCTCCAGGGTGTCTTCTGGGACCCTGGAGCCTTTGTTTTAGATCAATTGATTAAGTTTTTTTTTTTATTAAATCACTGATTTCTTTTTTTATTTTAATCCATCCAGTACCCTCCTCATCAGAAAAAACAAAAACAAAAAATTATTTACCTCCAGAGTGTCCTCTGGAACCCTGGAGCCTCTTTTTTAGATTGATCAATCAACTGTTCAGTTATGAAGTTTTTTTTTATTAAATACATTCATTACTCTCCTCCCTGCCAGAAAAAGAAACCAAAAAAAGGTAAGTACCTCCAAGGTGTCTTCTAGCACCCTTGAGCCTTTTTTGAGATCAATCAATCAATCAATTTTTTTTTTTTTGAATTGTTTTGATTTTTTTTTTTTTTTGTTGATAAAGAGCCCCACCCTGAGGCTTTTAACTAGTTAATAAATAAATCAATGAACCAACGTTTTTTTTTTTTATGTTAAAAAAAACTTTTTTTGGTAAAAAGGGAGAAGATGTAATTTACCTGAGCTTTCTTATTTGATGAATCATTTCAAGCCAACAGTTTTTATTTTGTTTTTTGTTTTTGTTTTTTGCTTGCTCACATTGTGCTGATCTGTCTGAAATGGTGATATGATGTATGAACACCAAAGTTTTGTGGTTTTGACCTTATTTGACACATCAAAGGCATAAAAATATTAGCATGTAAAGAATTCATAAAAATTCTCAGAAAAAAAAAGCAAAAAACCAAACTTTCAAGTTTAATAGATCAAAATCTGGGTAGCAACAATGGTGCAGCCAATACGATGCATGCAATGTATTGGCATTGCCAATGGATCATAGTCTTTTCCCAATACTCCTAATTTCACAAGATGTGTATAGTATTTTATTTCCAATACAATAAAAATACATTAGGAGAAAATGAGTTTTGCAAGAAAGAAAAAAGAAAAAACTTACCAGTTCTGTATAAAAAAAAAGGAAAAAAAGTGGGAGACAGCGAGCAGAAAAGGAGGAAAAAGATGGTTCTGCCAAACAATAAAAAAATAAAAAAATTGGAAAGTAACCAACAAAAGAGAGAAAAAGCAGCAAAGGAGGAACAAGAAACTTTTTCAAGAAAAGAAAAAAAGAGAAAAAAAAACTTTCCAGTTTTTCATTAAAAAAAAATGGGATAAAGCAAGCAGCAAAGGAGGAACAAATTATTTCTGAAAAAAAAAAGAAAAGAAATACAGAAAGAAACAATTAGCAAGCATCCAAAAAAAGAGATAGCAAGCAGCAAAGGAGGAACAACCATGTTTTTCAAGAAAAAAAAAACCTACCAGTGCTGCATAAAAAAAATTGGGAGATCAGAGCAATCAGCGGAGTAACAAAAGAGTTCTAAAAAAAAAAAAGAAACCAATGAGCAATTACCCAACACAAGAGAGAGAAATTAACACAGAAGGAATGAATGAGTTTTTCAAAAAAAAAAAATAACACTTACCAGTTCTGCATATACAATAAACTCAGTTGTGAAAAAAGAATGATTAGTTTGCAAAAAATAAAAAAATATGAGGAAGTTGTGCATAAAAAAAATGAAAATCACTGATTTGCAAAAAAAAGGAGAATAGATCTGTGTCTGTGATGTGTGCAAAAATTAAAAAAAAAAAAATAGAATGATCATGCTGTTTTATTGTGATATGTATTGTTATGTGACCTGTATTTTATTGGAAAATGAAATACACAGATCTGAGTCTACATTTATTTTATCAAATAAGGTGCTAGTATTTCCAAATTGAGGGTGTTGGTCACATAAGTATTTTACAAATTTGTTCTTCAATGGAAGTAAATTATTGATGAGATATTCAGAAGTCACTCTAGACTTGAGTGATATCAGAGAAGTTTTTGTTGTAAATTTCACTAGTTTTGATGAGCATAAAAAGTTCCAATGCTTTTTTGAATTGTTCAAAAGATTCTTCAGATTTAAAGTTCTTGCAACAGTGAAGTAAGATATTGTTAAATATGTGCCATCAACAGATTAGATGTGGAGCATTGGGAAAACATATTCAATGGAATTGATGACTTCTTTCTCCTTTTCAGTGACCAGGACTCTGGTGTAATTGTTTTGTAGAATAAAAATTAATTCTTATATCCCAAGTATAGTTTTCTTCTTTTTTTCCAGGGAGAAAGCTTAATCCAATAGAGAAGGAGCAGTTGAAGCTGGTGATTAATTATACCAACAATTTGGAGCACAGGCATCTTGAATATTTTTTTTTTGTAAGTATAATATAATAGAAAGGTTGTGGGAAATTGTTGAGCAATTTTAATGGAACAAGGATGAGCAATAGATATAGCAGAGATTTGACCATTTTCACCCAGAATAGAGTTATTAAAATTGATGCTTCTAACTTCTAGAATTATTGCTTTGATTTGAGTTTTATTTCCCAAATAATCTTATCTGCTGTGGGAATCTTTCTGATAGATATTTGAGTGATAGAAGTAGGAGTATCAGAGGTTTTCAGAATCATATGAAGATTATTCATATTGGTTGGCTTCAGGCCTGCTTCATTCATCTTTTTGATTACTTATTTTTGATTACTTCCTTTTGATTATCAGAGATTGAAAAGAAAAATCGGTGTTTTGATGGGCAAACGGGAGGAGGATGAGAGTGATTGCCATCTTTTATTTTGATCTGATGTTTCTGTACATTTGTATAGAAATTGAAAGACATTTTAAATGGAAAATTGATCTCTCTACTCCTTTCAAATTTATGCTCTTCTTTTTCACCTCTATAAAAACTAGAACTATCACAGTGGTAAACATATCAAAGTTCTATGTGATAATTTTTCTTGATGACTAGTCCAAAAGCATGGCTTGATGCCAATTTTTGAATTGCATCAACCAAATACTGTCTTTCATTAGGGGGTATCAAAGTTAGGAAATCTGCAATTAGAAATCTGCCTTTTTTTTTTTTGATCAAATCCGCTTATTATTAATGGCGGATTTGTGAAATACACCTACCCCAGGGTAGGTGTATTTCAAAAATGGAAAATGGCTGATTTCATGATTGAAATCCGCTATTTCTCATCTCCTTAACCCCTTTGAGAATTCACTCTCCTTTTTTTATTTTTTACCTTTCTTGCATCATCAACTCAACACACCATACCTAAAACTCAACCAAAAAGCAACTCACAAGATCATTACAAATAATCAAGTTCTTGATAGGGATGAAAATGCTTTGGATTTCAACTTGAAAACCTATTTCTTATAAATCAATCACTATCTTAAAAAAAAAGAACCATCTAACTGCAGCTCCCCAGGTAAAACAAGTGAGTTTTTTTTTTCTTTACTTTTCACTCACCACTCACCTCACATTGACATTTTTTCTTTCTTTAAAAAAACCCATAAAAATTCAACTTTCCAGGTCCGACAGGTGAGTTTTTTTTTTTTCTCCACTTTTCACTCAGCACTCACCTCACATTGACTTTTTTTATTCTTTTAAAAAAACTCATGAAAATCCAACTTGCCAGGTCCAACCAGCAAGTTTTTTTTTTCCTCTCCACTTTTCACTCAACACTAACCTCACATCAATATCCCCTAGGTCAGAAAAGTGAGCTATTTTTTTCTCTCCACTTTTCACTTTCCACTCACCTCACATTGGCTTTTTTCTTTTACAAAAAAAAAAAACCAAGTTGCCAGGTCTAACAAGAATCACAATTATAGACATGAACTTCAAACAATTCAATCTCAGCCAGAATTTATTTTACTGAAAAACCATTTGTTGACAGAGCTGTAGCCCTCAATCTCAGCTTTCTTTTGAGATGAAAAATGTTGTGATTGGTCTTTTAGTTCAGGAGATATGTATCTTCAAATTTATACTAAAATCTATCATACTTTAATTTAAGAATTTTTATATTTTACTTCGTTTTCTTCTTTTAAGTTTAAAAATCCCCTCTTCCATCATCCATTTCCCTCTTTGACCACTGCTTTAACTCTCCCAGTGTTGTACATGGAAGGCTCTAGTTCTCCAGAACCCTTCATGTTCACCTGGTGACAACCTTCTTTTCCATAGAAAATCATAAAACAATCTGATTGTTCTTATTCAACAATCTACCTTCTCTGCCTTCTGTTCACAAGACAAAAAAATAACTGATTTTACAAAAAAAAAAAATTTTCAAACAAGATTTTGTTTTCAATTGGATCAATCAGAATAAAAAAAAGAAGGGGATCAAATGAATCGATTATTCATGAATATTTTCAAAAAATTAATATATCATGAATGATTTGTTTGTGATAAAAGCAATAATTGTAGAGAATGTAAAATGAAGATGTGTCTGATGGGAGTCAAACCCATGACCTTAGCATAGATGAGACACATACTAGAGTGCTGCCTTTACCAACTAGGCTACAGATGCTTGTGGCTGCCAGGTTGCTGGGTGGTAGTGTTTGTGGGTCAATCCAACATAATTTCAAGACTGTGGTGATACATCACAGTTAGCCCACATTGTCACCTCAACAATAATTTGAAAAAATAAATGAATAAAATGACTTTGCTTTTAAAGAGTGAGTGTTCATACTTCAATTTTCCAAATACAAAATTTGGATCAAGCTCATGTGGAGGATTAAACCACAAGAAAAATCATTGGGCTGCTTTCTATTAGGTGGCTCATTGATGAAATTAGTTCTACTTGCAAAATTTTTTGAACCAATTTTATTTTTATTTTTTTTCTACAAAATTTATTTTTAAGAAAGGAATAGATAAAAACAAAATATTTTTCAATCTAAATGGGAAAGATAATTAAATTTCTAAGAGATTATAGTACAAGTCTTGTGTGGTAGCACTCTAGCTTCAGGATTATGAATTGATAGCTAAATTCCATGGGAGGAAACCAGAAATTTGATTGAGAGTAGAGATGATGCATCATTTATTGATTTTAGCACTGGGTGGGAGATGACCATTTGAACCATCAATCTCAACCAATTGTATTATGAGAACTAAGGCAATTAATGTATTTCAGTTTAACAAAATGATAAAAAGAAATGATGAAAATAAGATTTTGAACAAGAAAGAAAATAAGAGTGCATGCTCTGCATACCTCAGGCAAGGCGGTATGCTGCCGTAGTTTAATAGAAGAAACGATAATCAGATATCAGTATGAAAGTTGGGTCAGGTCAACCCGTAAGTGACCTTGACCCGACACATTTTGGGCCAGGTCTGGGCACCTTGTGGAAAAAAAAGCAATTATTTGACCCAACCCGGCAAAGCCCCGATTATTTTTGGGTCGGGTCCGCCCAATACTCTGGTTAATAGGGTTGACCCAAAAACCCAATTAACTTGTACTGAAATTGGAATCTTGAATATGTAATCTGCCATCTAAATACATATATATGCCATATAATTACATATGCATGTATTTAGAGCTTGTACTACTACCTCAATCTCCGGCAGAGGGCTCCATAAATTTTTATCTTGCAAATTTTCTCTCTCTTCTAATTTCTTTCCCCTCATCCTTGACTCCTCACTCAGCTTCCCAGTTCCCATTCTAGAATCTCAACACCAAGAGCCTACTACATGGCCTGTCCCACCCTAAAAGCCAAAAAGAAACGCAAGATTGCCAATCAGTGTTCCACTTCCCCCAGGACCACCAATACCAACAATGCCGACCCGGCTGCTGATAGTGATGCCATTATGGTAATCACCTGTCAACCCAAAGATCATGAGGCTGACCACGACGGAAAAATTGATGTTCCACAACTGCCAGAGCCTGAGAGTCAGACTCAGGACTCACCTCAGCTGACCCCTACTCCTTCCACTAGTGCTGGCCCTGCCACTAGAAAGCAAAAAACTACCAGCAACATCTGGAAACACTTCTCCAAATGTGGTGTCGGAAAGTGTTTTGTTTAATCCTCCATTCCATATTTTGACTCGGCTTGAATTTTGAGAATTGAGATGAATCCCATATTGATATTTTGTTTTGTCCTTCTTTTTTTTTTTTTTTTTGGTTTTTTTCATTATATTTTGTTCTTTCAAATATTTTGAGCTGATGCACTCAAGGCGGTATGTAATTACTGTCAAGGTTTGTTGGATGGTCGCAGCTCAAACAGCGCAAAGTACTTGGGGCATCATCTAAATTGATGCAATGACCAAAACAATTGCACCAACCAGTCCTGCTTAAACCCAATAGTTTCCGGTTCAGCCCCTACCTCTTTTGTATTTTCTCAACAATCATTGTGGAAACTCCTTGCAAAAATGATTGTGGCTCATGAGCAGACCTTTTCACTTGTCCATTACCCTCTCTTCAAGCAATTCCTCACCTCTTTACAGCCTATGTTCAAGCTCCACTCAAGAATCACACTCCAAGCCAATGTAATTTCAATGTTCCAGTGCATGAAGGCGCAGCGCGTAGATGAATTAGAACAAGTCAATCATGTTTCCTTGAAAACAGACCTTTGGACCTCAGCAAACCAATCCCCATTTATGGTAATCTCTTCTCACTACATCTTCTCAAACTGGAACCTCAATAAAAGCATCATTGCTTTCAAAGACCTCCCGACGCCTCACAATGGGGAAAAATTGCCAATCAGCTTATCTTGACAATTGTCAAGTGGAAGCTGATTGATAAAGTGACCACAATCACTGTTTATAACACATCTGCCAACAATGCCGCAATTGGATGAGTTGGAATGGTTCTCAAGGATCAAAGCAAGTACCCACCAGAGCTTGATGGTCAATTTTTTCATGTGCAATGTGCGGGGCACATCATCAACTTAGTCGTCAAAGATGGCCTGGGAAAGGTTTCCACAGCAATATCCAAACTCTGAGACAGTGTGTGTTATACAAAAAGAAGCCCCACCCGTAAGCAATAATTTAAGGAGGCCATTGATACTTCCAACATGAAGACAATTGCCCTACCCTCTCTTAACATTCCAACAAGATGGAGCTTGACTTACCTGATGCTCAGATCAGCTTTACCATACTGTGAAGCTTTTGATACCCTGTCAATGCAAGATGTGAATTTCCTCCACTATCCAACAATGCAAAAATGGGAAGAAATTACTGTGATGGAGCAATTCCTTGGTATTTTCCAAACTGGTGCGTTGACAGTTGGCTTTTTTTTCTTATTCTTAGCTTTTTTCTCCTTATTCTTAGCTTTTTTTTTCTTATTCTTAGCTTTTTTTTTCTTATTATTAGCTCTTTTTTTCGTATTCTTACACCACAATCTGATTGTTTACTTTTTTAAAGCAACTTTGAAGCTTGTGATGTTGAAATATCCTACAGCCCACTCAGTTTATAAACACATGAAGCAAATTGACCAACATCTCCAGCTCAAGAGCAGAACCAGCCCTGAACACCTCAAGGAAATCATTCAGCCCATGAAGGAAAATTACAAGAAGTACTGGAAAAAGACTGGCAAGTTTGCATCAATCAATGTCATATTTGATCCCAGATTCAAACTCAAGTTTATTCATTTTACACTATCTCAAGAACTTAGCCCGGAAGACACAACACAATCAATTACTGCCCTCAAAAAGACTCTTTAGAAATGGTTTAATGAAGTAAATGCGGCTATGATGAACCCCAGTTCATCCAACCAACCTACTGCATCAAATCCGAAGACCTTGAAAAATCCTCCAAACCCAAACAAAAATAGTGCTGAAATCAAGTTCAAGCAATACCTTGCCAGCAAGAAGATCAACAAATCACCAATATCAACCGGCGAATTGGACCTATACCTCCAAGAAGCCCTGTTTGAAACCTCTTCTGGAAATTTCAACCTCCTCAGGTGGTGGCAGGTCAACGTGCTTCAATTCCCAACGCTTGCCAAGCTTGCAAAGACAATCCTCACAACTCCGATGACTTCCATAGCATCCGATTCCGCTTTTTCAGCGGGTGGCAGGGTTCTCAGTAATCATCGTTGCCGCATGAACCCAGCCACCCTGGAAGCCTTGATATGTGCAAAATATTGGATTTTTTCTTAGGAGGGCTTGTGCCCCTCAGAACTTGATGATGAAGATATGATTGAGTAGCAGTTTTTACTTATGCTTATCTTTTTTTTTTCTCTCTCTTAGGTTTTGCTTAAAATTCAAATACATGAAAGTTTTGCTTCAAATTCAAATCAATGACTGATTAATCAAAATTAAAATATGTGACTGATCAGGTTGTTAGTAGAAATTGTGGAGGATAAAAAAATACATGAATAGTTATCAGATAAAAAATACATGAAAATAATGAAAATAGTTATTAATTAGCTTGAATTTTTAAATATAAATCATATAATTTTTTTTTTATGTCTGTGATGCAAAGAAAATGGGTCAGACCAGACCAGACCCAGACACAATTTTTCATTCATCGGGGCGGGTCTGGGCACCCCAAGCAACTAATTCAGCCTGCCCGACCCGACCCGCTATGTTTTCTGGTCGGTTCTGGGCATGATTTTGGTGCCCTGACCCGACCCGGTTTCATCATGAATCAGATATGTAACAACAAGGAGAAATTAAACTTGTTTTTCAAGTGATTTAAGAGTTTTTCATAGATGAAAAACATGAGATGAACAAATTTTTTTTTTATGAAAAGGGATTGATTTAGAGGAAGTTGAGAGCAATAGAAGAAAAATCTGGTAAAAACCTGCAGTCTTCTGTCTGACAAAGGTGAGCAAGATGAAGTTGCCTAAAGTGTAAATTGAGAAAAATAACAATGACTGATCCTTCAAGAAAAGAAAGACAGATGTCTTCTATAGTCATTGCTGCATGTGAGCCAGGTAGGATCATCTTAGGCTTACATAGAATAAAGGCTTGGCAGCCTCAAGGAATGTTTATCCTGTTGTTTCATCCTGAACTGATCTGGTCAAGTTCAGGGTTTTGGTCTGGTAAGTTGTCAGCCATTGTTTCGTCTTTTTCTCCATTGTCATTGTTAACTATGAACAGTGGAAGGGTCAGTCTTTCTCTTTTTCTAAAACAAGACCCTCCTGAATTGATTCAGGGTAAAATGAGCTCATGCTTACCAATATGATGATCTGAAGCTTTACCAGAAACTTGACACCATTGAGGTTGTAGCAATTTGAATTAGGTGATTCCAGGTATTTGATCGAGTTCTTGAGTAAAAAAAAATGAGTTTGGCAGTGGATAAATTGTGATATATAATCAGTTCAGACTTGAGGCAAGGAGTTCAAAATGAATAATATGTCAATGATAAGCATATATTTACAATCTGTATTGATATTTGGATGCAAGAAAAAACTGACTTATTTTAATGAGATTTGTATCATGTGGAAAGTAAGAATCAAAGGATGAGAGGCACTGACATGGAATGAGGTCAAGTTTTTTACATTTTTTTTCAAAACAATTGATTGTTTAGTGATTAACTTTGATAAGTCCACAGTGAAATAATTAATTGTTTTCAAAAAAAAAATGGCGAATTTGGTTTAAATCCGCGATTAATTTTGTGGATTTCAAACTAACTTCTATACCCCCTATTATAATCAAGTTCAGGAGGGGGACTTGGGAGGGATGGTGGCTGGCTTGGGAGCAATGTTTTCCATTTTTAATAGATTGGAATCAATTGTTCCTGGAGGGTCTTGGGGACCATTATCCTCAGTGGCTATTGGCAAGGCCTCTTAGGATGGAGGGGAATTCATAGTAGTTGGTGATTTCATTTCAGAGGAGGGAAGACTATTTTGGACCATATTAAATGGCGCAATAGATGTGCACTGCGGGTAAAATTTAGTCGCAACTTCAATCAAAATAGATTCTCATTTCCTCAGTTTCATTTTGTCTCTGTTTTTTATATGGTGTCTCAGTCTCATTTTTTATTTTATCTTTCATCTTCATCAAACTTGCTTCAAGTTTCAGAATTCAATCTGATCAAACCAGTCTCACCAGTAAAAATCAAAATCAATCAAATACAAGAGTACACACTTAGGAGGAGCTAGAGAGAAGTTTCTGGGCAGGTAACTGTCAAAAATTAAATCCAGTTCTCCACATTTTTTCAATTGCCTCATTCTCAGATTGTTTTTTCAATTTATTCTTTCTCATTTTCTCCATTTTTCATATTTAATATTTTCTCCTTTCATGTCTTAATTTCCTTGATAAAATAAACTAATCCCCACTCACTCAATTTAAAATAAAAAATGATCAGCCAGGCTTCCTCTTTCCGTGAATAATCCTAGGGTTATTTCAACCTATTTATTGTTTTGATTGTAAATAATAAAAACTTAGTCAAGGTAAGAATTTATTTCTAAAATTTTGGTTAAAAAATCCTATATAAAATAATCTAAAAATATCTTGTTTTCTGTTTCCAAGTTTTACTGCTATTAAGTTTGAAATAAATCTGCTTCTATAAAGTATTCCAATCTCTTCATCCTACAGGCAATAAGAAATCCTTTAGAGTTTTATTCTGAAGATTATATGAATTATTTTTGGGGTGGGCTCAAAAGTAAAGAGAACAAAAAAAAAAATAGTCAGATTGATCTCGTTTTTTTTTTTTTTACAAAGTTTGACAAGATTAGGAAATACTGTACGTCTGGTGGCAAGAGGATAGAGGTTTAATAATTTTTACCTGATGGTTTGAAACAGAAAAAAATAGCAAAAAAACAAGAAATCAGTTATTTCTTTTTTCATGAATTTGTGGAGAAAATACTGTACAAATTTTACAATTGAGAATTAATTTTTGGTGGGTAATAGGCTGCTGAACAGCAGAGAAATAGAGGAATGAGAAAGAGAAAAAAATGGAAATTGGATTTTTGGACATTTTTTTAAATTAATTATTTCATTGAGGTGTTTTATGGAAAGATTTAGACTTACCAGGTCCTTTGGTGCAGAGTTATGAGTGTTCTTTGTTTTGTTTTGTTTTGTGTTGTTGACAAAATCTTGTGTATTCCTTTTTTTGGCGCTTTGGAAGATCTTTCTATGTCAACAGGGGACAGATATAAATGTGCCTCACCTGCTCCCACAATTGAAAATTGAAACAAGCAAAAAAAGTGCAGCTGGTGAAAAACTGGAAAGTCAGGTGCATTTTTTCCCACTTGCAACATTGGCCCAAAGTTCCAAAGGTGCTCCTCAACCGAAATTGGGTGGTGGTAATATTAATTCCCTAAGTTTATTGAATTTTGTTTCATATTGACAGATTTTGAATAGTTGAGAAAAGAATCTTATGCAACTGGTGTCAATTTAAGCAACTAAAAACAATAGTTAAATTACTTTTTGTTTTTTAAACAATAATAAAAATAAGAAAATATATATGAAAAATAGAAAAAGAAATACCTAAAAACAAGGTAGGGGAAAAATGAATGAATATAAAGATGATAATTTAATAAGAATAATAAAATTTAATGATAAATTATTTAAGATTAATAATGATGTTTATTTTTAATAATGTTTATAATGGTAAATATAAAATGTTTTAATCAAAGATAATATTGTTGATTAACAATTTTCATAAAATTTAAATTGATTTTTAATTGAAAAAGATAATAATTTTTGTTCATTTTTTTTCTTTTTGATTTTAAATTACAAAAAATAAAATTTTATTATGATAAAAGAAAAAATATTTTATGACAATGAATCAATGAAAGAAAGATAGAATGATGTCATGATTTGCATTGATCACAGAATTTATTCATTACATCATGTCATGATCATGATTTGATAATCCAGATCAGATCATGGTAAGTGTTTTTGTGAAATAAGTTTTTCAGATATTTTGATACAAAAATCATGTTGATTTTAATCAATCATGAAATATTTAAAACATAAAAATAATTAGTTAATTCATAATTATTTGATTGTTTTGAATAGAAATTAAAAATTAGAAGATAAAAGTCTTCACCTTTTATCTTGGGGGTAAGAATAATTGACATTATCATTTTCTAGGTGATTTAGTCAAACCTATGAAGAATTTATGAAAAAAGATTATTTAATTTATTTTAATTAATTTTACTGCATAATAATTTTTCTTGCAGTTCATAAAAGACTTACAATTTTCAATAAAGATATTTTTTCTTTTATTGAATTTATCAATTTTACAACTGGAAGTACATTTGTTGATGGCCTTCTTTCAATATGTTTTCATAAAATTTGCATGATGTTTGATTCCAACTGCCTCTCATTGCAGCTGATGAAGTCAAAATATTATTTCCAACACCGTAAATCAGAATTTTTGTTGACCCCTGGAAGTTTGGGCTTGCGCGCAAAAAACTGTTGAATCAAGATCATTCCCCATCCCTCTATTTTCTTGGTTTACAGTTGTGCTGCTATGTTTGATTTGTACCAAGAACATTGATGATTGCAGCACTTCTCTGGCCATTTGGGGAAAATGTGAGCACATTAATACAGTAATTGACACATATCCACCAATTGTAAAAGGCCCACTGCAATCATGATTGTATCAGATTCCTAAATCTGGCATTACATCAGATGAAAAAAATCTGGCATTATATTGGGGAAAAATGATATTGTATCTACCAGAGCTGATATTACATCTACCTAAAATTATATTTTATCTATAATATTAGATATTGAATCAGCTCAACCTATTCAATATCAACACAACTGAATTCATATCAGATTTTTCAATCTGATATTATGTCCATGGGCCAAAAAGTTGTATAAAACGTAAAAATGTGATATAAACTCAAAGATGTTGATATTAATTGGGTTGAGGAGATGAAGTATCTTTTTTTTATATTTAATATCATTTTAGGTAGATCAAATGTCATTTCAGGTAGATAAAAGACCAATTTTGTCTGATATAATCTCAGTTTTTCTAACTGGAGTAATGCATGATGTAGGAATCTGATAAAATCATTCTGGAAGTGAGCTGTTTTGAGCAATAAATGGATGACAGATAGATGAGAAAATCTGTCAGACTAGTTGAAAAAAAAAAAAAAAAAACACTTAGTGTGAGATATAGGGAATAAAGTAAAAGGGGCTAGAGAAACATAATGCCAGGGGGCTAAGTGTTGTTACTACATCATAAATAATTTTTCATGTCTATTTTCTGTTTTCTTTACCATTTATTTTAGTTCTAAACTCATCCATAGGCTTTGTGTTACACCAAACCTCTTATTGCTTCTATCCAAGGTTGATTTAGCCCAATAATATTGATGGGGGTTAGGTAAACCTTTGCTGGTTAAGAGGTGGATTTCTGTCATATGTCACAGGTTTTAGTAGAGGTTTGAGCCTGTACAATGTATGTTGATCTCTATGGGATTTTGATCCTTTTTAATCTTAGTCACAACAAATATCATCCATAAGGTCATTTTTCCACTTTCTCATCTTTTTCTTCCTTATGGATGGTAATTAAAACACCACTTATTTTCCTTCTAAACTCATCTATAGATCTGTGCTACCACAAACCTCTCCTCACTTCTATCCAAGGCTGATTTATAAAAATAATATCATCCACAAGGTCTGTGCTACACCAAAACTCTCCTCACTGTTATCCAAGGCTGATTTAGCCCAATAATATCATACATAAGGGTATCCTTTCTTTTATTTATTCTAACAATTAGTTATCCTCTCCAGGTACCATTATGGGGAGATTGAGCCCATGAACCAAAGCAAAACACTGATTTAATAATGGAAACCTGGCTTCAAGGAGATTCCTGTAGTATTGAATATTTTTGTGGCCAGGCCATGCTATCTGAGCTTTCAGGTTTTTTTGAAGTATTTCTATAAAGTGCTTGAGTATCTTGCTCAGGTATTGGGAGCACACATCAGGAGGTATACCAAATATTTTCTGAAGGCTGTGTTTGGGTGTGAGTTTAGCCAGTGAAGAACCAGTCCAAGGAATCCTACTCCATCAAGTTCTCTTTGCCACGGTTGAGGTTCACCATTTGGGTTGATTTATTATTGTAAGACCACTTGACTGGTCCATGGTGCATCAAAACATCTTGCAATTTGGTCAAATTTTCTTATACTTAAAGCTAAGATTGAGAATTTTTTAATGAAGGCACAATCACCATGTTTCTTATACATATGTGTCTAAAAACTTTGATAAGAAGGAGGTGGTAAATTCAAGTGGGGTAGGTCCAAATGTTTTGGAATGGTTTCTATCAAAAATTTGACAATCCCACAATCAGAATGGCCACATTGTCATCTTCCTTCTCAAATTGTGGTAATAAGCCTATCCAGAGCTGGCTGTCTGTCAACAAGATCCTGTATTAAATGGCATGAGTAAGTGAGTTTGGAAAGATTTTTGCATAAAAAGGGAACTTATGTTTTTTTAATTGATTGAGCAGAAGTGGAGATTATAAAGATCCAGAAGGTGGGAGGTGAGGAGGTGAAGTGGTTATTGTTGTAGACATGTCTAAGCATGTTAACATGTTTGAGGCAACATATGAGGTAATTTATACATGAGGTTTAAGATGGGCTGATTTTGTTGGAATTCCATTCCTAGCTTAAAATCTCTAAAGAGAAATAATACTAGTGAGTTTTGTACTCATCAAATGTTCAAATTTATTTAATTAAAATTTTAAAAAATTAAGTGAGAATTATTATTTTATTTAAATATTTGATTTTATTGTTTGGTTCTTGTTTTGTGAAAGCTTGAATGTCACAACTGAATATAGAAAACCACTCAAGTGGTCAAAGGTCTTCAGGCTTTACTGGTCAACTAGTGAATTGTCAACAGCATTTGTTTGATAATTTAAATGATAACAAGTCATCCAGTGTGTAAGTTATTTCTTAAAAATAGTTCTATTTAATAATAAAAATTACTTCCTTGTAATTCTTTTTGTTTAAATAGAAATAAATCAAATAAACAAATCAATTTAAAATGATATCTTGTATTAGGGCATTGATATTTGCACCACCCACCACCAGAAAAAATGGAGAAACCAAGGTGAGTTGCTTTCACAGGAACAAAGGGGTCCCTTTGTTCTTGCCAAAGCAACTAACCTTGGTTGCTCCATTTTTTCTTGTGGTGACCCAAACCTGGTTGCGCACCGCCTTTTGACTGCCAGAGGACGTCACATTTTTTTTTTTTTTGAATACTTTTTAAAAATGCTTTGAGACACCCTAAAATTACCAACCTTTTTTGGCAGCCTCCTGAGCACCCTTGCTACACTTTCTGAGCTTTTTAGCTCAAAAAAAAATATTCAAGTACCCCTTAATTAAGGAGTACACAAAATCAAACAAAAAATTTAAAAAAATACTTAACGCGGGAAATTTGGTCCAAAAATTTTATCACAGATATTTCCACCCTATTGGAATTGGGGATGAAAATTTTGTCCACGGGGAAGCAAAAAAAAAGATGCTTTTACGTTTACTTTTGCAAAAAAAGGTGCATGTACAAAAATTTTGAAAAAGTAAATGTAAAAGCAACTTTTTTTGCTTCCCCGTGGACAAAATTTCTATCCCACATTCCAATAGTGTAGAAATACCTGTGATAAAAATTTTGGACCAGATTTCCCGTGTTAAGTATTTTTTTATATTTTTTTTTTTTTGATTTTGTGTACTCCTTAATTAAGGGGTACTTGTAAATTTTTTTTTGAGCTAAAAAGCTCAGAAAGTGTAGCAAGGGTGCTCAGGAGGCTGCCAAAAAAGTTTGGTAATTTTAGGGCGTCTCAAAGCATTTTTACAAAATATTTATAAAAAAAAAAAAGTGTGACGTCCGCTGGCGGTCAAAAAGGCGGTGCGCGACCAGGTTTGGGTGGTGCAAATATTAATGCCCATTGTATTAATTATAATAAAAAGTAAGTAATAATTTTCAATAAATAGGAATTCATAAAATGATTTATTTATTTTATTTTATTATTTTCTTAGATAAAAATCTTTTAATAAAAGATTTGTTATTTAAAAAACTAAAAAGAAAACTATAAAAACTAAATGAAAAAATTAAAATAAAGATATAAAAATATAAAATAATTTCAATTATTTATTCATAAATTCATATTACTATTAAATTCTATTTATTCAGATCAAAAGAATTGCAGATTTCCTATCTGCCTTTAGGTATATATTTTCATAGTTTTTTCTCTATTTTTAATTAATTAGTTTTTCTATGATTTTATTTTATCTTTGATATTTTTAGTTTTCTCATTCTTTCAGATTTTAGAAAAAACAAGGAATAGGTGGGTTTAGAAGCCATCTAAATTCCAATGTCTTGCACTGATGAGACTTTTTATCTTTTCTTTTGTTTCCCATCATAGAATTTTTATTATTCAATTTCCAAAATCTATTGGAAATTTGAAAATGTAAGGTGTTTATTTTTTTTATTCATTCTCAAAAACCAAGATCATGGGAGTTCTGGTCAACTCCAATGTACTACTCATCAATTCCTCTTGGAATTGGAGCATTCTGACCAGCTAAGTGCCCACTGAGGGGCTTATATGTGCTTTTGGGAAGGGTGGGAGAAGTATAAGGTAAGGTGGATGTGAACATATTGATTAGGGTAAATTCCTACAGAGGCAGGAATCAGTGCTATGTGGGGGGAGTTGTGGGGTG
>JNCO01001167.1:0-23796 GCA_000785685.1 Uromyces viciae-fabae | reverse complement strand
GTTTTTATACTAATTTTATTATTTTGTAGGTTTTTTGGATACTTGTTTTATCTCAAAACCTGACATACACCAAACAAACAACCACCTTTCAAACAGCATTAATATGGTTGTCTAGCCCATTTAAACACAAACTGAAATTTTGGCTTCATTGAACTCTCCCCAACTCACACTACATACAAATCCCCCACAAAAAGCATAGTTTAGCCACACTGCTGACTTGAACACTACACCACACAAATTTGACTACACCAAATTAATAACCACCATTCAAACTACATTATATGGTGGGCTAGCCCATTCAAACACCAAACCCAACTTTGCTTTCATCTGATTCCCCCAAACTCACCCTACATACAAATCCCCTCAAAAAGCACAGTTTAGCCAATGATGTGCCCACAATATCAAATCCACCCAGGTTACTTGGGATGTCTGGGGGTGTGTGGTTTTTTTAAAGGCATGTATCTTTTTTTCATAAGGTTCAATGAATAATAATACATGTACTTGTTAACTTTGTATCACTTTAAAAATTATTTAGTCAATTTGCCAGGGGTCTTAAAATTGAAATTAGGGGTTTAGCAACGTAGATTTAGAAAATTTTCTCACACTTAAAATTTTTTTTCTTATCTTCTATTTCTGATACAATCATAAGAAGGTCTTTGTGAACTGGACAGAAGACTTTGTTTCCTCCAGATTTTTTATCATTTTTATAATCAGATTTAAAGATTAAAATTACAATCAAAACACATCAGCTTTGTCTCATTTATCAATCAGCAAAATCATCTCACCACTCAGTCTAGTCTTATTATTTTTATTCTTGGATCTTGTCCTTAAAGGTTTATTTTATTTCTATTTTATTTGTTTCTTATTGTTATTTTATTTTTTCTTTTCTTTTTGCTTATTGAAATTACATCCTTAAAGTTTTACCATTATTAGTACTGCACCAACTGCACACCCTTCATACATCCAAATTACAATGGACCAATTGACTATTATGTGCACATAATAGTAAATTGGTCCATGGTGATTTGGAGGTGTGTGGGTTGTGCACTTCCCTCAAGGGAGTTCATTCTTATTCATTGAAGCTTATAAGCAAATCATCCATGCCCTTGAACCAACTGCACACCCCTCTCACCTCCAAATTACAATGAGCCAATCACTGCCAGTATTTCAGATTTAAAGATTAAAATTACAATCAAAACACATCAGCTTTGTCTCATTTATCAATCAGCAAAATCATCTCACAACTCAGTCTAGTCTTATTATTTTTATTCTTGGATCTTGTCCTTAAAGGTTTATTTTATTTCTATTTTATTTGTTTCTTATTGTTATTTTATTTTTTCTTTTCTTTTTGCTTATTGAAATTACATCCTTAAAGTTTTACCATTATTAGTACTGCACCAACTGCACACCCTTCATACATCCAAATTACAATGGACCAATTGACTATTATGTGCACATAATAGTAAATTGGTCCATGGTGATTTGGAGGTGTGTGGGTTGTGCACTTCCCTCAAGGGAGTTCATTCTTATTCATTGAAGCTTATAAGCAAATCATCCATGCCCTTGAACCAACTGCACACCCCTCTCACCTCCAAATTACAATGAGCCTTCTTGGATCTTGTCCTTAAAGGTTTATTTTATTTCTATTTTATTTGTTTCTTATTGTTATTTTATTTTTTCTTTTCTTTTTGCTTATTGAAATTACATCCTTAAAGTTTTACCATTATTAGTACTGCACCAACTGCACACCCTTCATACATCCAAATTACAATGGACCAATTGACTATTATGTGCACATAATAGTAAATTGGTCCATGGTGATTTGGAGGTGTGTGGGTTGTGCACTTCCCTCAAGGGAGTTCATTCTTATTCATTGAAGCTTATAAGCAAATCATCCATGCCCTTGAACCAACTGCACACCCCTCTCACCTCCAAATTACAATGAGCCAATTTACTATTCATGTGCACATAATAGTAAATTGGCCCATTGTAATTTGGATGTACAAGGGGTGTGCAGTTGTTTCAAGTACATGTATTATTATGCATTGCACCTTATAAAAAAAATATCCATCCACATGAAGGAAGAGCACACCCCCCGCACCCCCCAGAGAGTAAATTTTTCTGGTTTTTTTAATTTTCAAATTTGCATTATTTTTAAAATGGGATATAATATCACATTTTTTTGTCTGATTTAATGTCAGATTTGGGAGTCTGATACAATCATCTTTGCAGTGAATTTACTATTCATGTGCACATAATAGTAAATTGGCCCATTGTAATTTGGATGTACAAGGGGTGTGCAGTTGTTTCAAGTACATGTATTATTATGCATTGCACCTTATAAAAAAAATATCCATCCACATGAAGGAAGAGCACACCCCCCGCACCCCCCAGAGAGTAAATTTTTCTGTTTTTTTTAATTTTCAAATTTGCATTATTTTTAAAATGGCTCATTTTTTGATTTTTTTTTTCACTGCTATTTCTTAGATTTATTTTTTCATTTTTGCTTGTTGAACTATTTTAAATTTTTTATGTTTCTACGCTTTATTGCGTTGGTTTCAAAGAGAAATGTAGCGACTGGTAAGAAGGAGAAGGATTCACTCCTCATTAGGACTGCTTTGGATGAGCCTTTGAAGAGTATAAAATGACCCTTCATTCGATCGTCTCCAGCTTTCTTCATCACAGCCTTTCCTACGACTTCAGCGACACTCACACACACATTTCCAACGCCTTGCACGAATCTTAACGCTTTACATAATATTTTATTATCATCTTCTCTTTTTAAGAAACATTCAAATCACAATGGTTTCAGTAGCGTACTTAGTCACTATCTTGAGCGCCTTGATTGCTATTTCGCATGCCGAGGAAGTGAGTCAAAGCCAGGTTAGACACAAGTAAGTTGAGGAAAAATGGTTTATGAATGGACTCAGGTGAGTATTTTCCTGCTTTGAGGTTGTTGAATTCTGTCCATCTTTGTCTTCATTCCTTTTTACTCATCATTTTTATTTCATTTATCTTGTTTAATTATTTATTATGTTTTATTTCATTTAATCCATTCTGCCACTGCACATACTCCATTTCTAAAATTCTCACTCATCATTACTCTCTGTTTACTCGTATTGTCATTTCTTTTCTTTGTCTGATTTTTATCTCTCCACTTGAAGACTCTTCATTAAATCTTCAAGCTCTCTATAAAATCAAGATCACTCAATTTAGAAAAATCACTCCTGCACTGGTATTTATTTATTCCTCATTTTGTTTATTCTCTTAATCTCTATAAAATCAAGATCACTCAATTTAGAAAAATCACTCCTGCACTGGTATTTATTTATTCCTCATTTTGTTTACTCTCTTAGAATTGTTATTTTGTGCTCATCAATTTCTATTTTTCATTTTCTTTATAAGAGCCTGCTTCATCCTAGAAACTCTTGTTGTCAATTCCATCGCTATATTCTTTTCCTTGTTTATCCTTCTATTCTTTTAGGTATTTTTTCTTTATATTATTTTTCATCAATCTTTTGTTATTTTAAATACATGCTGAAATCCTATTCATTTTAGTCTCCTAAATTCTTCAGAATGCGTTTTCTCTATATAGCGGAGGCTATTATTGGATGAATCGTTTCCTTCTAAATCAACCATATTTTGCTTATTCACTCCTCAACGGATATAATCCCAACTTCTTTATGAAGGCGGACGACGAGCATTCTGTCAGCCGCCGTTCCATTGGTCTGGACGCCGACCAATTACTCCCCCGACGCGGAACCGAGCAACCCGTTTCTTGTGTTGGCGAAGAAGCCTCGGCTGAATTCCTAAAATCTGACTGCCTGAGGTATGTCTCCCACTGAACTCCTTTCTCCACTTGTCATCGCCGGTTTGTTGTTAATTCAGTCACTATTCTGCTTTCTAGTGCTGCCAACAAGTTAGTTGAGAAAAAACTGTCCACAGCAAGCTTTGGAGGTTGCAAAGTAAATCTGCTGTCTAGCTTTCTCCATTTCCTGCATAAACTTGGCTAACATCGTGATTTAATTATCTTTCAGCTCAGTATTATCAGTCCTCAAGGTCGAGTTGCACCTAAGGAATTGTAAGCTGCTACTTTTGTCTTGAAAACCTCAAACTGCTACAAATCTAACTTGCCTCTGTTGATGTGCATTCAAATGTAGACCCACGGAGGTCTTGCACAAAGCGGTTGATGGTATGCTGAAGGCTTGCACTACCCCTCAAGCGATAAGTTTGAAAAAAAACCTTCCCGCTCATTCTCATTGTTCATCGGATTGACTCATTTGCGATTTCCACCAGGCAAACAAAAACCAACATGTTCCCTCTGATTCGCAGAGCAAGCAAGTGGCTATGCTTCTTTCGAAGGCTGATAAAGAACAACATTAATCCTTTCCCTGTATTTTCATGTATCTCTTTTTTCATAATTTTCAGTAATCTTGCTTGTAACTAGTAGCACGCTGCATCCAAAAAAATGATAACGAATCTTGTAACTTACGTGTTTATTAGTAAAATAACTAGGTTTATTCAATGAGTAATCCATTTGATTTTTTTTTGTCACCACTAAATGAATCTTCAACAATACTTATTCAGTGAACCAGGTCAATTTTGAAAAAGTTGATAAAATCTCCCAGGGATTGTACACTTGTGTTGAGAAGGTCAAACCTGAGTTGATAAAAATTAAGAAAAGTTTTACTATCAATTATATTTCGATAGCTACATCCTCAGTTGGACGTACCGGACCAGATATGTTCTTTCTTTGAAGTATCTTCTCTATGCTGAACTCCTTAGCTCATTTCCGAATCGTGTCTTGCAGTTGAGGTGCGCGTAGGGTAGCCACAAGAAATGCTAAGTTGAGGACAGGAAAAAAACATAATATCGAAGAGAACATAAAAGAAGTTGAATCCACAATCATTATAGCTTATCTTGACCCTTTGGAAAGGTGATGGCTTCCTTGTTGGTAAATGGTAGTGGAGTCCGCCAAAGGATGCTATAAGGATGAAGTCTAAACCACCTTCTATAAGCTATAAGGGTGAAGTCAAACCACCTTCAAGCACGGGTTGGATTCAAAAACTGTATTTTGGTGCTGATCCGCTCCACCGTCATCCTTCCCTAATCAGAAATGCTTCCTTGGTGAGGTTATCTTGCCTGAGTCATTTTACGAAGATGCATATATCAGGCTAGCAGCTGAACTTAGTTGGGGCAGTGGGGGCTAGGCCAGTGATGAATGGACAAAAAGCTAGGAGGTCCTATGGGTCACTTCCAGTTCAAGGTAGGCCTTTGTAAGAGACAGACTAACCTCCAAACACTCAGATAGAGCTTCTCAATGTGGACTTCTACATCGATTGTACAATTTACAAGTCAAGCAAGTTCAACTTCATGGTCATCAATTTTCGCAATGGCTTTGGATAGCGAATATTTACCGCATGTATTCTCAAAATAGTCGGTAACGCTTTTGTTATGCCTTTTCTTCGATAACGAAAGGCATCAGAGAAGGTAGTTCGTGTGCTGCAGTAGCACCTGAGCTGTAGCGCAGAAAGCCTTTATTAGGCATATGTTTCATCAACTCAGAGCGAGTTCATTGTTGCTCCAGCGCGCCAGCGAGATGAATATAAGACGATAAATGGTATGAGATATCCAAAACACTTATCAATAGATACGAGAAACTTTGTCGTGCTCAACGTGTTGGTGTGCTGTTTTACCAAGGACTCAATACCTCTCTAGGGTGCCCAAGCGACAAAATTCGTCGAATTATTCATCAGATTGGCCTTGCCAACTTCGGAAGTCTCGGAACATCCAACAAGTAAGTTTTCCCCAATGGTGATCAGAGGGCGCCAGATTCTGACATCAATTCCCATGGAGCTACAGATGGAGACCTGTGCAGGAAAATTTGACCACAAAAGATGCTCGCCCGCCACTACTCTTTCCCAAGTCGATAAAACAGATCGCTAATCTTCCACCGAGACAAATGACCTGGCCGCTTAAGCGCTGAATTACTCACCCTAATTGTGACCATTACGCTGTTGGAACTGGCTCATGTCCAACAGCTGCACCATTCCTTACGTCAATTGAACCTTTCAGTCTGCGTGTGAGACTCGGCGGGCTAGAGAGATTTTCTGCCTTATGATTTCTGAGCCTGCCTCACGATGTTAATATCTTGCCGGCTTGTTTCTGCTCTTTTACCACAGCTTAGGCTACGGGATAACTGTTTTTGCCTTACATAATCTGTTTAACCACATAACTACTGCTCTTTTTTCTTGTTAATCTTAAAAGACCTACTCTATCGGGGTACACAACTGCATCTCTCTTTGCTCAGAATTCATCTTCCTTTCACTTGGGGAGCAAGATTAAATTATCAAAGGCTTCCCCAATTGTCGCTCACTAGCAGCTTTGACTTAGCATTAGTCATTGGCAAAAAGGTAAGCATAGGTCATGGCTGAACTTGATTGTTGAACAACTTGCTCATAAATCTAAGATGAAGCTCCTGCTTTCAAGTACATGCGCGACTAACTGATTATTATCCCTTTTGCCCTCTGCCTTCAGAATTGGGTTTTTTCGAGTCTTTCAATTCGTTCAATTGCACTTTGCACCCCTGTCAGTCGATCACATTATTGGATCGCACCAATTTTTCCATTATTCGTCATGTCTGAAAATATTCACGATTGCTGTGATTCATTGGTGCTGGCACAAGACGCTATGGAGACATGCGATGAAGATGAACAAAGCGCCCACCTATCGGACAGCGTGTCTCCAAATGATGAAGGCTGGTTGCGTGAATATTTAGCCTTTTCCGAATCTCAAGAGGATGACGCACTTCATCATGAGGACTATCCTTCCATGAGTCAAGAGGCATTTACTGATTCTACATCGCCCCCCACAAGAGATGTTAATCTTGAAGATCGCGAAACTTCTATATCTGTGCAAGAACTTGCAGAGCAGCCAGAACAACACTCCTCGGCGTTTGCATCGCCGGCACATATCCGCGAATTATGGTGGACTTCATGGCGTCAGTCGGAGTCTCCCGCTGCGGGTCAGCCGGATATCTCTCAAGCCGATCTTGAGATATGGCAGTCAACCGAAAGTCAATCTTGCACTGATCCTCAAAACTATACGCGGACGGTTGCTTCCTGCCTTTTACCTTCAGAGGAGGAGACCCTTTGCATTAATGTAGCTCCAAGTCCGAACCCTGAACACTTTACCCAAAGCCAATTATTCGGACCAGTTCCATCCGCATCTACTCGTACATCTTTACTCACGAGTTGCATTGGGGACCCAACACAAGATCAAGAATTCTACTCAACTGCTGATCAAATCAATGACCATTCTTGCTGGATTAACTTTGATCCAGCTGCGATGCAGCAAGCCTCTTCGTCGCTTTACGCACTGGCATGCAATGAATCACCTTATGGGACTGTGTCACTCCCGGACACGAGCTGCTCCCGATGGCAGACTCCTGGAAGTGGACCTATAGATGTCACCGAGATCCAAACGTTCGCGACTCCATTTGGTCCCGGGACGAACTTTATCAACACGGGCTATCCATATGTTGACAACCAGCGAGAAGTTTCTTCTTCCCAGCTATACCGCTCCCACTTCCCAAGCGTGAGCTCGAATTCGCGCGTCAGCTTCAGCTCTTCGACCTTTTTACATGAGGATACGCAAGAGCAGCAATACAATGAGGACCTAAACAATCAACCCGATATTTTACGGCGGCCATACCAACGCTTTTCTAACATTTTTCCCGCCATAAAAATCCCCAGCCCTCCACAAATGTATGCAAACATTCCTATCAGTCGCACCGGAAGTATTAGTGCGTCTTACGCAATCAAGGTCTCTGGGCTCCTGCCCCCAATCACAGATGATGACCTGAAGCCGGCTAAGAGAGAGGCGGAAGGATGCCTGCGCCATGGTGAATCCGTAGTCAATCTCAAGATGAGCAAAAAAGCCGAAAGACCGAAGCGCAAACGGATGCACATGTGCGTGAAACATGTGCCCTCATCTTGTTCATTTGTTCATGGTGTATGTATCTGATATACACATAATGACTCTCTTAGTTGCGATACATGCGGAAAAGATTTCAACAGGCCTAGCGCCCTGCTGCTTCACCGCACAGTTCATACTGGAGAAAGATGTGAGTTTGAAATTGTTAATGACAATTAGTCCACTGGTAGCAGTCTCGCTCATTCTTCACCGTCATTTTTCAAGCCAACTTCTGCAACGTGTGTGGGAAATCCTTTTCCAATCTATCAAACTTGAGGAGGTGAGTGTTTCTTGCTTAAGAAATCACTAACTTAATGTTTAATGCCATCCTTTTCTTGTAGGCATCAACGTCAACTTCATGTATTAGAATCTGAGGTGCCGCTGCCCGATATACCCGGGCCGACAAGCGCGCTTGATGCTTACAATTTTGGGTCGCAAACTAGGTTTTAGAAGTGCCATCGTCTTAACGATTGAAGACAGAATTACTATGGGGAAAAGAAAGCAAAAAAACTTCGTTAGATAGCCACAGGCATTATTCACTGAATTAGTATTTACCAACAATATTAAAGGGAACCAAAACCACCAGTGCTCAAGATCCTTATTTGAATTTTTGATCTGATAAAGCTTTTTACTTTGATTCGGTATTTCTCAACCAATATTTCGACTTTTCCCTTGAAGAACCTGTTTCATTGAGTCTTTTAAGCAAGTACACACTCATTTATCTTTACAAAAACTACACTGATCACCGTATACCCTACAGAATTCTAATTTCGATCATTCTAGAAATAATTCGAAAATTTCTGTTGCTTATTGTTTGTTATTCGTTTTCTTTTTAAGCTGGTTCCTTCCAAAAAAGAACCATTTCCCCACTTTAACTCTTCAAAAATTTTGTTCGTGTTGATTATTATCTTTTTTGTTGTTGTTTCTCGTTGAAGATCCATTTTCATCATCTGGTCTGGTTCAAATTCCACCTGTATTCTTTCGTTTTATTCCAGATTTATATTTAGTAAATAGATATACTCCTATTGCGATTTAAGCATTTTTTACATCTTTGTTGAAGTTTTTGAAAAATATATTTATTTGTTTTTATGTTTGTAAAGTTAAAAGAAAGATTACGCATTGGCCAGTAAAATGGCCAACGAAAAAGCCCGGTCTTGGCTTCTTAGGGAAAACGTTTTACAAATAAAAATGTGTATGCTGAATAATATTGCTGACTATGATGAGGAGTGACATCTTTTGGTGAACAAAAGATTGAGCACTTGTCCCCCCACAAAAAAAAAGAACAAAAAAACCAGGTGCAACCCCCTAAATCTCCCTCAATGAGTTACTGAGGTTTGTTTTTAGTGTCAATGCAAAAGATATGGGGGTTATGTGATTTTTAAACCCTTATATGTTGCAAAATATGAGTAAAAAAAATCTTCTGCTCCTTATTTTTTCATGTTCAATCATTTTTTAACTCTATTTCATCTTTTTATTTTTGTATAATTTGGAGGGATCTTGGTTGATGGGTTTATGGGATAAGCACATGAAGGTATTGTGAAGCTCGACCAGATTGATTTTTTCATTTAGCCTTGGATGAAATGATTTGTTTTACAAATTGATCATATATCATTTACACAACTTGAATTAATTGAAGCTTCATTTTTTTTTTAAAAAAAAGCAAAAAAAAAAATCAGGCTGAGATATGAAAATCATTAATCACCAAGGTAGATATTTAATAACTCTGTACTACAAATATCATCACTTTCATGTACTTACATACGGGATAAGTTAAGTACATTTCGTCACTCTTCTCACAAATTTTTCGGATGTATGTACATAGTTCAATAATTATACAAGATTTTATTTTTTTTAAATGATTTATGTAGTCAAAAAAAAAAAAAAAGAGAACAAAATCAAGAATAAATGAAAAATAGTGTAAGCAAGCACAAAAAGAAAAATTAAGAAAAGAAAAGAAAAACTAATTAGAACTTCTTACACCAGTAGAAGTAGAATTTTTTGAAAAAGAATTTTGAGGATCATGAATTTCAGGAGGAGCAGGAGTGGAGCGATTTCTTTCAGTATTAATTTTAGTGATTAAATCTAAATTACGATCATCATCTACAGAATTAACAGGTAAGATAGAACCAAGAGGATGACTATTTTTTTCAGAAGAAACAGAAGAATTTCGATGGTTATTTATCTTGAGTACAGAGGGAGGAGGTTTAATGGATGATCGACTAGGTGGTCTAGGTATAGGTGGTGGATCTGATTCCGATTCAGGTGGAACTGCTGTAACTCGTGGATTAAATACTACCGTTGGTGTCGTACTTCGAATGATTGAATTATCATCTTGATTATTTGTTCTAGGTCTATTTGAAGTTCCAACAGATGATTGTTGGCTCTTTGATGTCGATTGTGTCGATTGATGATGGCGTGAATCTGATGGTGTCGTTAATGAGCCAGGCTTAAGAGCAACTGGTTTTTTAGGAACTAATTGTGTCCCAAGAGATTTGATCGAATTTGTTGCTGGAAGGCTCTTTGAGGAAGTATTGATTGAATTCACAGGCACTTTGGTATTGGTGCTCGTAGTTGTCTTCGAAGAAGGAAAAGAAGAAGTCAGAGTAGAAGATCCTTTCACTGAGGTCAAACTGGTCTTTGAGGCATCGCGATGATTAGGAGCTCCTATGTGACTAGCTAAATGTGCCGAACCAGACGATGGGACTCTAGACTTTGCATGGCTTGTAGAAGAAGTTCGTACTAACGGCGCTAAAGGAGTGAGGTGTTGACTGAGATTACTTGCTGTTGCTATGCTACCTATTAAATTCAAACAATCCCATTGAAAAAGAGTTGCCATATAAAAAGATTCACCGAGATAAAAGGGCCCAAATTTTTACACATAAAAAAAAATAATAAGGGAAAAAAAGCATCTTAGTACTCTGATTGAACAAACCCATGCTTCGGAAAGAAGCCTAATTACAAGCAAAAAAATAACATCAATTTCTGTTATGATTTGTCTCCAGCTTGGATAAATCAATCAGTCGATAGGGGATACTAGCTGCAGTAGAGCTTACTAAAAGACGCGCAACAAGAAAAGTGCTCATTAAAAATTTGACTGACCATTAACATGAGGATAATGATTGGATTTACTAAAGTTAGGTGAGATTAAGTTAGATTCAGTGCCAAGTCCCCTTGGTTGAGCATAGCCTCGATGAACTCGAGAATGTCGATCATGATTCGCGAGGTGCGTTGGTCGACGCATGAAGTCATACCAATGAGAAAGTCGTCTACCCAGTCCTAATCCACCGCGTTTCCACATGGGGTATCTGGTTATTAAGTTGGGTGTAAGGGCGTAATGGGCACGAAGAGAATTGGTGCTATACCGTTTGGAACTTAATGGGCTCGTGTAACCAAATCTTGAATCAAGTGGAATTCCAAATAAGTTAGAAGCCCAATATGACCCTTCACTCAATCCTAACGATTTTCTTTCGTAACGTGTCATTCTTTTCCAAGCCTCTACTCGTGATCGATTGTCCTTCCACTCTTCCCATCTTAAGCGCGCCTTCCAGCGTCTTTGCCGTTCAACGTCATCAATCGTTTGGTCTAGTCGTAACAATAACTCATAGAGGTAGAGATCATCTAGGACATACGCCTGCTCACGCGCAAATTGCTCATACTTTAATCCTAAAGGGCCTACTTTACCGAACCCATAATCATAATCGATTCCATCAACAAATGGATTGCCCATTCCTAATCCCCTTTCAAGCCTAGTGGATGGCGTCGAACCCAAACGGCTTTTCGTGCTATTATGGGAGTGATGGGGATTATACGTATAATGAGGATCTTGGAACATAGGAAGGTGCTTTGGAAGATGATCAGCCATTAGACTGTAGTATGCATCGATATGATCGTAAACGATGGGGGATTCATGTCGATTTTTATCTCGATTTGACCAGCGCCGCATCGCGCTTAGGAGCCGAGACTGTTGTAGATAAGGGGACGCAAGAGGGCGACCGCCATAATTACCTTTGAGAACTGAAGGTAGGTTTCCAAATCGAGTAAGATTGGCCAGTTGTCTATTACTATCAATTTCACGCTGGTGGTCAATTGCGCGAAGTTGTCGATTTATCAGGCTCATTGGAGCTTCAGTATCCATTTTATCCTGTTGGCGGGAAAGTTCAGCACGCTGAAGATCAAGCAAGCGACGCTGTTCATTCAATTCACGATATATATCGTTTTCACGAGCATCCTGAATCATCGACGACTGGGCAAGATGCGAAGCTTGCTGGTCAGCAAGGGCAAGGCTCTGTTGGTAACCCATTGCATTGTGACGAAGATCCCTATTACGGGATCGATGTTGTAGAGCGGCTTGTTGATTGGCGAGAGATATCTCACGTTGATGAGCTGCTTTGGCTTGTCGGAGATTGTCATTCAGTGATTGCTGGGCAAGCTGGGAGGTAACTTGATTTATTTCAGCTAGTTCTTGTTGGTGAGCCTGTTCTGAGCGACGAATTTCATTCGTGAGATTACTGATTTCATGCAATTGATGGCTTAGAGAATTCCCATCAGAGTTGAGTGGATCAGTTGCATGATAATACTCAGACCTGATGCCAAGCGCAGATGGAGTTCGAGGAATCATTGACACCTTAGATGAAAGCCATGAATCTGGACTCAGATGAGAATATGGTGAGCGGCGACCAGTGGCTACTGACGAGGGCGTGCTGGTACGAGCAAGAGGAGGGTCCATATGGGAAGTTAAGCCGAATGTACTCATGGGGGTCAACAGAGGTGATTTGAACGATTTTGAATGTGGTGATCGGCGACCGGACAGAGACGACATTGGCTCTTGTGAATGAGAAAAAGACCGCTCAGATTCTAACAGTGGAGCCATATCCATTAACATAGAACGATCCAATTGAGCTCTCATTCGTTCGATCTCCTCACTTTGGGCGAGATAGGTTGACTTGCTGGTGCGGTCGGAGGAGTGCTCGGGGTAATGAAGATTATTTAAGGGGTCATGAAAAGCTCGGTCAACCTTTGATCTCATCCGTGTCCCGGGTTCATCAGAAAAGTGATGAATGTTTGATCGTGACGCCGGGTCAGGGGTGAAATGTAGCGGGTCATCTGCAGCGAATTGCAATATTAGCTAGTAGCTCAAATTTAGTATATGAAAAGAACATATACATATATATAAGTATCATTACATATAACACTTGCCTCTGTAGCTCTGGGGCGTCAGACGAGCTTGCCGATCCTGGCAGTTAACATTGCGGTGTGAGGAATAATCTGAAGGCTGGGATGAAAAGCTCTGACGCGGAAAGTCTATTGTGGGGCAGCAAAATCAAGGGTATGAAATCATCAGCAGGGGGATGCGTGAGTTACTAGATTACCTTGATGTTTTATAAAGAACAAAAGAGTGTAAAAAAAATAGAAAAACTTAACTCACCGTCAAGGAAATCTGGTGTGCTAGCCCCATAGTGAGGGTCAGAGAAGCTTTCAGATGCATCTAGATTATCGCCACGGAAAGAACTCCTGTCCAAGGAAGGCCTCGGTAACAACTCACTGGCTTGAGGTAAATCGACATAATCATTTTTTCTATGAGGTTGATCGTTAAACCAGCTCGAATTAGTATTGTGATTGGCTCGGAAAACTGCATTAGATCGACTTGAATCATGATGTGGTGAAGCTCCCGACTCATAAGGTAGATTAGAGTAATCGGAGCTTGAAGGACAGGAATCAAGAAAATCTGCTCCAATGTTTCGCCGCGTTGGGGAATTTCGTACATTTCGATCATCGGCGTAGAGATCATGAGGGGGATGATCCTGATATAAATCATCATGATTGCCTAAGTTGAAGGTATCGCCATAATCCTGGTCAGAACGGTGAACACGAGATGATTGGAAGTCGTGTGATTCATGATCCTTCTTACGGAGCACTGAGTCCTCCAACAGCTCCGGATCTTCTTCGTATGGATCGACGGGGGAGCCACGATTGGAATACAGCAGCGGGTCATTAACAAAATCTGGATGACTGTTATTAAAGCTGGGCAACTGCTGATCATAGTGCGATTGACGATCAGGGGTGTAAAGAAAGCTCGTATGTGGAGAGTCATGGTCGGAGGACCATGGACCTGGGGTCAGGCTCTCCCGAGGTGATGAATGTAAGCCATGATGATGTTGGTCCAAAAAATCTTCTGAGTCAAGATGATGAGATGAGAGGTTTGAAGCGAAATTCGGGGAATAAACAGGCCCATCGGCTAGACTAAAATTGTTGGGTGAAGTATTTCGATCATAAAAACTTGGATCCAACGGGAAGCCTTGGGTGTTGGTGCTATGATCCTGCTGATAATCATAAGACTGGTTCGGATCTGGAGGTAAGTAGTCATGAGAGTCAGACAAAGCGAGATGAGCCAGCTCCTCCCGAGCTTCGTTCCAGTCTTCGGCGCTAACTGCGTGATGCGCTGTTTCAGAGGGATGTGTGGATGAATTATAATCCATACTGTAGGGATCCATGTATTCTGGAAAGACACCAAGCACAAATCAGATTAAGAATTTCTGAGGGAGCAGATTCTTTCTCTGCTATTGCTGGTGGCTCAGGAAGGAATGATGCTACATAGGAGACAGAGCAAACTGACCATAATCTGATTGTTGCTCGATCGATGTAGCATAACCAGTTGCATAACCTTCGTACATCATGAACAGAGGAGTCCAGTCGGGAGACGCGAATAGAAGAAGTCTTAAGAGAGGAGCAAAAAAGTGTTGTTATGTACTCCTATGTGGCAAAGGCTGATGGATACATATAAAACGAAACTTTCTACAACCAGAAACTCATCTTCAATACTATCAAGGTTGAAGCTGAACCAAATAAAGGTGGATGTAACGCCACAAGAGCGCATGAAAGTGATGATCAACAACACCTTGATAGGCAGATATCACATCATAGGAGATATATCATAGGCAAACATTGACGCAGCAATTATGTACGATGCCATTGCTGATTTTCCAGAAAAACACAAAACAAACTTTTCTTTTTTTTTCATATCACTTCTGTTACCCCTTTCTATACCCTCCACCCTAACTTCATATGCACCAACTATCCAAAAGACAAAAAATCATCTGAGATCTTTTTAAGATGCTTGTTTTAATTGAGATGGAAAAACAGATGAACTTGTGCACAGAGATCTCCCAATCAAGACTTCATCAGTTCCATCCATTTCAACGCTTCCCTTGCCTGAAAATCAGGCAATACCACTGGCTTTTGAATTTCGTTCACTGCCAGCATAGACTAGGTTGACTGAATCGCAGTTAATGTAAGATGCAGTAAACCAATTTAAAATTGGTTGAGCTCACTTGATTAAATAAACATCAGGGGGGGCATTAACATATATATCATCAGGTCAGCTCAACCAATTTTATATTGGTTTAATGGATCCTAGATTAGATGGGATACATTTACCCCAGTCAAATATTCTGGCAGTGTTTTTGATGATGAGAATTATATATCTGATTTTCTTCAGCATATTTTGTCAAACTTGTTAGTCTTTCTTTTTTTTGAGGGTTTTTTTTTTATGCCTTGTTTACTGATGCACATTGATTGTTGATCTCCGAAAAGAAATTTATCCAGGAATAATCCTGGCATGGTCCAAGACAAGTTTTAAATGGCATTTTATTCAACATTCAAGATGTTGACTTCATACAGTCTGCAAGAATTTCCAAACAAGCCTTTCTATTTCTGCTTTGTTTGGTATGGTATCATCAACGGTGGTCCAGCTACGCTGTGGTTAGCGTTATCTTAGCGCAGCTCTAGCTTTTTGTCGCTAACGCTGATGTTAGTGTTAGCATTTTTTTTTTTTTAAGCTAACCGCTAACAAATTTTTGAAAAAAAAAAAATCTAGTGCAGTGAAGCATTAGCTTTTTCTTCTAAAAAAAAGCTAACGCTAATAGAATTTTCAAAATTCAACTGGTTAGCAATGTTAGCATTAAAAAAAGCTGCACTTACATCTAGCATTAGCTTAGACAGAGCTAACGCTAACCGTTAGCGTTAAAAATGGCTACGCTAAAAGTTAGCGTTAGTGTCAAGGTCAGCGTAGCGTTAGCGTCAAGGTCAGCGTAGCGTTAGCGTCAAGGTCAGCGTAGCGTTAGCGTCAAGGTCAGCGTAGCGTTAGCGTCAAGGTCAGCGTAGCGTTAGCGTCAAGGTCAGCGTAGCATTAGCGTCAGAGTCAGCTTAGCTTCAGTTTCAGTGTCAGTGTAGTATTAGCGTCAACATAGTTTTAGAATAGCTCATAATAGAATTAGTGTTTGCTTAGCTCCAGAGTTGTGTAACATAAACTGATCTTTTCCACCAAAAACATTAAAAATATTTGGTAATGTATATTTTTTCTGGAATAAAAAAAAAATTGGCATAAAAAAACAAATATATATATATATGTACATCTTCAAGTGGAATAAAATTTCCAACACAAAAAGAAATTTTCAAAAAATTTAAGAAATTAAAAAAGGAGTAATTTTTATTTATTAAGCATTTGACTTATTACAAAATTTTGTGTATTTTAAAATTATTTCATTTGATTTTTTAAAATCTCCAGAAACTATCACGCCTTCCTTCAGCCACATGCAACTACTTGCACATCTCTCAATAGTTCTTGGTTTCAAGCTTCCTCGATTGTTGGTACACAGGTCAGAGGCAGTAGGAAAATTCTCTCTGCTGCACATGAAGATGCTGAACACCCTAGGTAATCCTTTGCCAATGACAAAAGAACAGGATAATTTCCTGAATGATCCTATTTTTTTGAAAAAAAAAATCAAAGGAAGAAAAAACAATACCTATAATAAAAAAAAACTCACTTTCCACCAAAGCAGTGCAGCATGACAGTCTTTACTCTTGGGGTTTTGTAAACAATCCAGATTCTTGATATAAAGTTCTATTTCATTGTCCGGGTGTGATTTTTCATTATTTTCAAAATCAAAGATAGAAAAAATATCACCCTCATCCATGTTTCTGAGGGGTTGATTGAGTTGATTGCTTATTTTATTATTACTAAATTCTGCTTCCCGTCTTTCCAACTGTATTTTTCTTTCTTGAAATATTTTTTTGAATTTGTTCTCAACTTCAATACTTTTATCTGAGAAAATTTTTTGAAATAATATTCTTAGTCGAAAGGTTGGATGAAGTAATGTTGCCATGATCAATGTTTCACATTGAAATGCTTCTTCAAGATATCCTTCTAATTTTTGAATCATCTTGAAAAACATTGGGTGCAAGGGATCAAATCAAAGATAGAAAAAATATCACCCTCATCCATGTTTCTGAGGGGTTGATTGAGTTGATTGCTTATTTTATTATTACTAAATTCTGCTTCCCGTCTTTCCAACTGTATTTTTCTTTCTTGAAATATTTTTTTTGAATTTATTCTCAACTTCAATGCTTTTATCTGAGAAAAACTTTTGAAATATTCTTAGTCGAAAGGTTGGATGAAGTAATGTTGCCATGATCAATGTTTCACATTGAAATGCTTCTTCAAGATATCCTTCTAATTTTTGAATCATCTTGACAAACATTGGGTGCAAGGGATCGTTTCTCGAGCATTCACTTTCTTTCTTTTTGAGTCTAGTGATAAGATAGTAATATTCTGGTATCACCATGCATCCTGTAGGTCCATCACCCTCCATGGATTTGGTTAAAATGTCAAAAGGCTGAGTAAATAGTTATTATCAGTATAAATTTAATAATTTTGAACAATGTATAGAGATACAAAATTAAAATGAACATAAGCAAGGGATCGTTTCTCGAGCATTCACTTTCTTTCTTTTTGAGTCTAGTGATAAGATAGTAATATTCTGGTATCACCATGCATCCTGTAGGTCCATCACCCTCCATGGATTTGGTTAAAATGTCAAAAGGCTGAGTAAATCGTTATTATCAGTATAAATTTAATAATTTTGAACAATGTATAGAGATACAAAATTAAAATTAACATACTTCCAGCTCATCATTTAAATCTTTGATTGCTCTCCAATCTTGGGAAGTGAAAATTATTTCCTTAAAGTGGCCATATTTATCTTTTTTACCAGTTCGTCTGGCCCTAGAAATTTGATCTTCAAATTTTTCATTCTCACTTTTCAGAATATCATCAATTATCTGGTATTTGATTGAAAAAATCAGTCAATTTTTGAGTTATTTATGGTAAACATGTTAGTTTTAATTATATGCAACAATTGTAGTTTACTCACTTCCCTAGCATTGTATGCTTTTTTTCTCCTCTGATATTTGATATTCCATCATATACCATATCCTGCGATCAAATAATATTCCATCGTATACCATATCCTGCGATCAAATTACCAAAATTTTGTTTACCTGATTTTTCCAAAGCTTGAGCCTTTCTTTGAAATTCTTGCCTCCATGAACTTGAGCTTGTGATTTAACGCACTACAAAATCCAAATTTATTTAAAAACAAAATACAATGATCAGTTATTATAAGAAAGCTGTAACTCAAAAGATTTTACCCTGTTAGTAAGATCGTTCAAGTGATTAGAACTATTTCTATTGGATTGTTTTCTAATATTATCCTCAATATCATCCAGGTCATCACTCCCATATGCATCATCATTACCAAGTCCCATCTGATTGCTATCATTATTGTCAAAATTATCCTCTTCATCATCTTCCAATTGAATCTTTTCTTCAATTTCAATATGATCTTCCTTATCCTCCTCCTCCTCAATAATTGTTTCCATACGATTTGAGACTGGGAAATTGCCTAAAAAGTTTTTTTTTCATTTTTCTGGGTGGTGATGCTTCAATTCCAAGTTCCTTCAAGCCAGCGTTGACAACCAATGCCAATTTATGACAAAAGCATTTAATATGCATCGATTGATAATTCCAACTGAAATTAGAATCTTCTAGTTCTTTTAGTTTGTTGTGCATTGATTGAGCCATTGTATTGTTATTTGAGCCAGAGTCGGTTGTCTGAGCAAGCATGTATATTTTGAACTCATCATTAATTAGTATTATAATTTTCAATATCAATTTTTCATTAAAAAATACTTATCTTTTCACAAAGATTATTTTTTTTTAAAATATTGACAATTGGTTCAGCCAATAGACTGCCCTGATGATGCCATGAGACCAGTTTCAGACTTAAATGTCTAACCACGTATTTCCACTCTTCATCAATAAATGAGATTGATGCTCCTATAAAAGCATGATGATTGCCCTTGGTTGTCCATACATCATGTATAAGAGTAAATTTGCTGGTTGTTTTCTTTTTTTATCAATGAAAATCATGTAATTTAGTTTTAATAATTTTTTTTCTCATTCAAGAAAATGATTTACTGACTTGAAGAGATTCTAAAAATCCATTTTTTAAATCCAGGTGTAAAATTTTTGCAGAGTTTGATGACCATCGACGCTTAAAGATATTGGCTGCTGGTTGAGCATAATGGAATGCTGCCCTCAAAGCTTGATCCTCCACTCTATTCCAGGGTAGAGCTTGACGTACTTGCCAGATTGTTAAAATTTTGTTGAGGGTCTGATTGTCAAACTTGCCTATTTGATTTTTTAATTGATGCAGTATTAGTTTCATCATGTTACATATGATAACAAAAAAAAACTAACCTGTTTCAGCAAAAAACATCTTTAAATTTTTATTACTGGTTTCAAGCTTTGAAAGTTCCTCCATTGCAGATGGTGGAAGTTTTGCCCCATTATTGATTGCTTCTTCTAAGAGCTTGACGTACTTGCCAGATTGTTAAAATTTTGTTGAGGGTCTGATTGTCAAACTTGCCTATTTGATTTTTTAATTGATGCAGTATTAGTTTCATCATGTTACGTATTATAACAAAAAAAAACTAACCTGTTTCAGCAAAAAACATCTTTAAATTTTTATTACTGGTTTCAAGCTTTGAAAGTTCCTCCATTGCAGATGGTGGCAGTTTTGCCCCATTATTGATTGCTTCTTCTCTTTTTTTGCATCCTTGAGAACCCCTTCCTTTTTGTTTTGAGCCATCTCAATGGACCTTGAGATTATACTTACTGGTTCCAGTAGCCCTTACTACTTTTGTACACCACTTACATTCAAATGCTATAGCCGGTTGGTTTTTATCCTTTTTATAAATGAAGAAATTTGTCAATGTAATCAGAAAATTAATGTCAGATCCCCTTTTTTTGTTTTTTCAAAAACAATATCATTACTACTGACATCCTCAGGACCATAAAATGGTTCTTTAAAAAACATTTCAATGGGATCAAAGTTGTTTTGAGATTTTTTGGATTTTTTTTTTGATCTTGCAATCATCTTCATCTGAATCTTGAACAAGATAGATCACCTGACTGGATCCTTCAGGAGCTTGAGAAGTTGGAATTGAAGTTTGTTGACAGGCTTTTGGTTTTTTTTTTGGTTGTATAACTGATTCATCTCCACTTGATGGATGATGAGTTCTTTTTTTGATTGTTTTTTTTTTGGTATGAAATACCCTTTTTATATGTTTTAGTAATAACAGCTGAGGATTGTGATGGATTATCATCTACCATTATGGATCTTCGAGAATCTGATGAGGGTGCAATCATCCCTGGATTTTTTCTTGGTGTAAAAATTCAAGAGGATCTTTGAGTAGTAGTTTCCGATTCATTTCCATTATCTTCAGATATAGGAGAATTTGTTGGAAGCTGTGTTGAAGACATATTAGGACTATTGTTTGGAATCTGGATTGAGTGGAAAGACAGAGAATTATGAAATATCTTGAAAATAAATTTAAGTAAAATTATTGTTCAAACAGATATTTATTTTGAAATAGAAATTTATTTCAAAAGTGAAATTTATTTTGAAAGGGAAATTTATTTCCAAACAGAAATTTCTTTTGACTAGGGATCTCTATTCCAAATACAATTTTTCTTTTCTTCTCAATTTTTTTTTTTTATTAGTATTATTCAAATTGATGAAAATGACCCTATGATTACTGTATTGAAATAATAAATTTTGTTACTTTTTTGAAAAAGGATAAACAACTTGATTGATCAAATAATTAGCTGAAAATAAAAAATAAAATTGAAAAATAAAGAGAAATCATGAGGAATTAGCTACTAGAGGGCTTCTACCCATACTACGAAACAAGTAGAAAAAATGATCACCAAAATAATCAGAAACATCATTATAAAAGCCTTTTTGTTATGAATCAAAAGCATGAGCAAGAGAAGAATTGATTTGAATAGAAAAGCCAAGACGAGTAAATTCAGAACTGTATGAATGAGGCATAGTGCAGTGAGTATATTTATTGGCTTGCCAAATCATTTTCACAATTCCATGCTGATGATCAAAATCTATACCAATCTTATGATCAGGAAAAATGAAAGGTCCAGATTTGATGTCATAGTGAGAAGAATCAGCTAATTTATAGTCAGAGTTACATAGTGGAAGAAACATCACAAAGGAATATTGAGATATATCCTCAGTATCTTTGTGTGGTGGGTTGAAAAAACCATTAGTAGTAAAAGTCATATGTGGGGTACAATCAGAATCTTGTGGCAGTTCACCATAAGAAAGGGCAGGAAAAGAAGGGATATTATATTTTTTCATCAATTTTTTGTTGTTTTTGAAGGGAACACAAGTAAGAGATTGGAAGAGATTCCCAATGATCTGGCCAACCCTGGAAGCTTTCATGTAATGTTGGTCGTAAGCTAGCATCTCAGTTTCATTGAAGGTCTTGATATATCTTCCCACTATTGGATTTTTGTCATAGGATTTCCTCCAACCAATTGCCCACATTAGCCCACCCCAAATCTGGGCACAAGATCAAACAGGACTAATCCAGCATTTGGATTGGTGAAGAAAAGTGCTAACATAGTTGAGATCATCAATTTGAGAGGGAGTGAGCTGATCAAAAGGGGTGAATTCTACAATTGCAATGATAGAATCTTTGTCGAGTGGGTCTAGCACTATATTCAGTCCAGACCTTAGGAAACGGTATTGTGCTACTGTAGACATGGCTGATTCAATCTCAGAATAATTTGGGGTGCAGTTGGATTCTGGTGGAATACTAAGAAACAAGTTGCAAGGGGAGTAGGAAACCCGGTGCCAGATGATAGAACTTAGGTTCAAACCTAGAGATGCCTGGATCATAATACCCTGCTCCCTCTTTTTCCTCATTTTGTTCTGTTGCTTTGATTCCTTCCTTGACTTGTTTTTTGTGCTATCATGAGTTAAATCAAGTCCCCGGGCCAATGTCAAGCCCGAGATCAATCATTGCGTCAATCAAGTTATTTACAAGTGAGGGGTAGGCAACAGAGGAACAGGGAAGAGAGATGGGATGAAAAAACATACAATTTAGTATTGATTTGGAGAAAAGTGAGAAAATACTAACCAGGAATTGGGGCTCATAAACGATGAGAATATAATTAGAATGCTAAAACCAGAATTGATTTGATAAAAATAGTAGAGATCTGTAAAAAAATTACAAATGAAACTGAGATAGATCAAAGAAAATAAACCCACATTTAAACTGATAAATTGATAAAAATTGACAATAAGGAGATTATTTGAATTCAAGAGAATCTTTTATCCAAAAACTAGAAGTATGAGAGTTATTTCAAAATGATAATTTTAGGACTTAAATTATAGGTAAAAAGCTGAATGCTCTTGGTGACTGGGCTAAAGAAAATTGATAAGTTCAAAACATGATTTGAACCGATGGTTTTATTTCATTCAGGTAGCAGGCCTATTTATAGGCTCCGCTTACATAATCAAGAATAAAACTACTTGACAAGTTAAATAAAAGAATAATGCATAAAAATAAGATAGAAGAAGAAAATATTTAAGCAACTCAAGGAAAAATTCTAATAAAGGACCACTATTGGTCATAAAGATGTGACTCAACAGCCTGAAGGTGAATTGTAAATAGGTACTTAAGAAATAGTAGTTTATAGTTAGTTTTAGTTTAGAGTTTAGTGATAGTAGTTTAAGTATAGTAGTTTTAGATAGAGTAGTTTAGATAGAGTAGTTTAGATAGAGTAGTTTAGATAGAGTAGTTTAGATAGAGTAGTTTAGATAGAGTAGTTTAGATAGAGTAGTTTAGATAGAGTAGTTTAGATAGAGTAGTTTAGATAGAGTAGTTTAGATAGAGTAGTTTAGATAGATATTTTAGTATTGATTTATAGTATTTATTTATGTTTAGCAAAAGAAGAGTGATAGAAAATATCTTTTTATTCTTGAGTCACTATGAATCCAACACAAAATATCTTATTTTTTAAGTAAGATGAACAATAGAAGTAGTAGATGGAAATAAACTCACAGCCAGAAACTTAGGATTTAAACCAATGTGCAAAGTCTAGATTAGAATAGTAAGCAACAATTCTATAGAGAAATTTAGGAGGAAACAAATTAAGAAAAAGAATTCAAAAATCAGCTTTGGGTCAGTCAATATTATTGAGAAGAGTAAGACTAGATATTTTATTGTTGAAGTGAGATGAATGATCTCAAGAGTAGATAGATGGAAACTTACAGCTAGTGACTAATAATTTTAAGGAATAATTTTAAGGACTTCAAAAGTAATATTTCAATCAGAACAAAAGAACAAAATAACATGAAATAATGAGAATTGATAAAAATAAAAAATGAGAAGAAGAAGGATAAGGAAAATATAAAAACCTTAAAAAGGACAAGTTCCTATTAATAAAAAACTAGGTGGAATGCTCTGACTGAATGATTAAAAATAAACTAATAAAATAAGTTGAGTGTGAGTGATTTGAAATAAAAATAGATAAGATAAAATAACAATAATAATAATAAAATAAAATAAAAAATAAAAAATAAAATAAAATACCAAAGATGATCTGAATTGTTGATTTAG
>KN361235.1:7237-23803 GCA_000785685.1 Uromyces viciae-fabae | reverse complement strand
GGGTTAAGGAGTGGGAATTTGGGGGTACCTCCAGTGAGTGACCCTAGGTTATTTTGCATGGGGAATCCATTTATGTAATAATATTTGTACTATTCTTACTCCTTAATATAGGGTTGCTCATTTTATTGTTTATAATGATATTTTTGGTCATAAAAATATTATTAATTTTTGTTCTGCTATTTTTGTTAGTTGGCTCTAACCTAGTAGCCAGCTGACAGTGGTACACCGGATGAGGGCCCATTTAGAAAATGAGCTGGAGATTAAATAGCAAGATGGGGTGAAGCAGATTGTTGGTATCAATGTCTGCCACAATAAGCTTAGATCAGCGTGTTCTAGAAAACCATATAGTCAGTAAATACCCTCAAGGAATATTTAAGTGAACAACTACCCTTCCTGAGGTCTATTTTGAGAGAAATAATGGTGCAGCCATTGAAGAAAATGCATATCTCTTGGTCCTGGGCTTCTTGCTCTATTTAGCGTGCAATACTCATCCGGACATCACCTTTTTGGTAAACATGCTGGCCAGATATAGTATTTGTCCCAGCCAAGAACATTGGATGGCACTTGATCATTTAGTTGGATATTTGTTTTGCTTTCTGGAAAAACGTTTGAGATACACTAATGGCACCAAAAAAATCACTCTGTGGACCAACACAGGGTGGGAGGGTGAACAAGAGTGTTCCACTTTGGGTTTCATTCTGCAAGTCTGGGGCAATCCTGTATTGTGGGGATTGAAGCAACAGGAGCTGGTTGCAATGTCCACATGTGCCACTGAGTTGGTAGCTCTATCTTGTGCAACTCAACTCTTGGCCAATCTGAAAATCATTATGGACAACATCTTCCCTGGATTGTCCTGTCAGATTTTTTGCGATAATCAAGCTGTGGTGATGATTGGGACCAACAACACCTCTAAAAAGAAAACAAAATATCTTTCCCGCGTGTTTTATTTTTTTAATGATTTTGTACAGGAACATTCCATGCAGCTTCAGTGGGTCAAGTCCGATGCACAGTTAGCCAATATCTTCACCAAGCGTTTGGGTCCATCTCAACATATGGTCAACACTGGTTGTCTGAGCTTAAGTTTTTTTGCTTCATTTTTTTTCTTTCCCTTCTTCCTTATCTCATTTTTTTCAATCTGTCAACATTTCTCAAAGTTATGGGGGGCTGTTAGGTTGTTGGGTAAAGTTGAGAAATGTTTATGTTTATCTTTTTCTTCTCACTGATCCTTTGTATTCCTTTTCTACATTTTCTATCATGATACATAGTTGTAAACTATAGATAGTCTAATCATGTCACGGTTTTTCTTCAATATTTAAGACATCCAGCTTGTGCCATAAGAAGATTCTCCATCCTTTTGTGATTCTTCTTATTCCACAAGGTATTTTTTTCTCTTTTGTTTTTTATCAAGTTTTTTCTTTCATGTTTTGTGATTCTTCTTATTCCACAAGACCCATAAGGATCAATACTTTTTATGGTAAAGGCCCTAAAAAACACTTGATTTAGTTTGTTCTCACTTTCCTGTTTATATGTCATCAAAACTCTCAAATATGTCAAATTTAAAATCCGTAAATGTTGAAGTTGTGATTTCCAACGATTTCTGTTTCTTTCTCCCGAAACATATCCAAGGCAGAAGTTTCAGCTGCTTAGCTCAAGCTATGTGTTATAGTTTTTGATTAGTTTTTACAGCAGAATAGTTTGTCGAAACATAAAATGTTTATGATTTGACATAGTAGTACAACTTGTTTTCAATAATCATCATCGTAGTCTTTGTGTTTCTTCACCTTGACATAGTAATAATCATCATCATAATCGTCATATTTCTTTTCTTTCTTTTTCTTCCCGAAACAACTTCGACGATCGAGTGGCTCACTTTTGAGTCTGTAGATATATCGAATCAAAAACATACAAAAATAAACCAATTTGAACGTAGGATTCCATTAATTTACTCTCAGTAACTCACGTTTGTATGTCACTTATATCGCGAGTACCGAAACAAGTGGCCGAGCTGAAAGCTGGGACTAAGCCTGCAGAATTAATTATATCATTGGGAAAGAAGTAGGTCAGAAAGGCTGTGAAGTACATTTATTGACTGCCCGATGGAAAAATTGCACACTCAAGCAAAGCGCTACGATTAAGGCTAGTGTGGCGAATGATCTCATATCGGCTGTTGTTTAATTGAAAGTGATGCAAGATACCAGAAAATGATTTAGATGGGTTATTCGAAAGGAAAGGAAAAAAGATGACGGTCAAGGAAGTATCCAATCAACAGCCATTCTGTCATGAGTTGTATGTATCATGATAGTAGGAAATTACAAACGGGTTCTCTGATGGTGTATTATCGCTAGGAATGTGTATTGGTCACTATTGTCGGTCTGTCTGATCAGATGACTGAAGGAACTAGATGGGAGTCGATCAAGTAGTCCTTATATAGAAGAAGTCCCTCCTCAGGCACTACATCCAACGGAAGCTTATCAACGAGCTAGGAGCATCAGTGATAGTGTTCTCATACTACAATTTCTCTGAAGCTTCTTTCCATTCGCACATTGGTTTCCATGCTCGATCCATGTATCATCATCCATTTTGGAAGTAAAGGTAAGTTTATGTACAACGTTGCCCAAAATGAGTAGACAGAAATGAGCCGACTTTGAAAATAAACTCATTCTTAAATATCATCACATTTAAGTATCCACTTGAGTTTAATTGTACCTCATCCTTCGTTTTTTCTTCTACTCCAGAAAGTTTCTTTACATTCCTCTATCATTTTCCATATTCGATTACTGTACTTTGAATTCTCATATGAGAGTGGTTTCTGAATTTAAGCATAGATTGATATGCTACCTTTGAGATCTCCCAGATCAAGTCTTCGCCAGCTTTACCTCCTCGAAACAGTCTGTCCGTACAATGCACCCGGTCGGACATCAACCGGCCACCAAACGGTGGAGCAAATACTGGTCGCATACTAGCTTAATAACTCAACTCTAGGTGAAGATGCTTGGTTTTTTAAGCATCATGTTCAAATCGATCTTCATAAATACTGAAATTATTTGAACAACATGCGGAATAAAATTTTGCACATAAAAACAACATAGCAATACCAATAAAAAGTGAAGTCGTTACACTTAAGATCAGGAGCGGGAGGTAAAAGGTTAATCATATTTTTTCAATAATGAATGAGTCAAGGGTAATCTTAAATTACAATTTTATAGCGTACATTGTTACTCTTATGAGTTTATTTTCTTTTCTGGGTTTTTCGAGAAAATTGTCTCATGCATTTATTTTACTTTTTGTTATAATTCTTTCATTCTATTCCTTTATGATAGATTCTATTCAAATATTGGTATCTTGATAGTCTTAAGATATGCATATCGAGGCTTGAAACCATTGAAGACATGTTCCCCATTCCGCAAGGTGTTTTTTTTTTTTTAAAAATAGAAATAAAAGTGTGATTTGACCTTTGGCATTGCTCACTGTGGATATCAAAAAATTTAAATGAAGCACGAGGTTAGAGTGATGCAGTACAAAAAACCAGGAAAGTTTCTAGAATAACAAAATAACTTGGAAATTTTTCGTTGCAATTCATTTATATTTTCAACGAGTTATGCGTAGCTACTATGTTTGAAAATTCAGCAGCGTTGCATGATTGTTCTGAAGACCATAGTAGCTGCATCGCAGCGAGCCTCTCGCAAAATTGTTAGAGGTTAGCCGGGATTTCTCAATTGAGCAAATAATTGGCCGGCGCTTAAACCGGTCCCCTATGCCAGCTTGGCCTGACTGGCTGATTTAATCGGACGAATGGTATGCTCTAGTCTTCTTGAAAACACATCGATCTATGGTCGAATTCAAAAACCAATCGAATATGAGAATTCAGAGTATTACATTAAATAAGTGATAGGCCATCGCCGAACGTTCTGATCAATAGATGATTGTAAAAATACCAAGAATACCTTCTCGCTTAGATGATGCAGGTCAAGTGGGCAGATAAAGAAGATAATATATTTAAAGATGAGTTTACTTTCAAAGTTGACTCATTTTTGTCTACTTATTTCTGCGCAAGGTTACATAAACATCCATCTTAACTTTACTTCCAAAGCAAAAGATGATGATACATGGATCAAGCAGTGAAATAAATGTGCGAATGGAAAGAGGCTTCAGAGAGAAATTGTAGTATGAGAACACTATCACTGAAGTATTATGCTCCTAGCTCATGGACAAGCTCCCAGTTGATGTAGTGCAGTGAGCAAGCCGATGGATGTAGCGACTGAGGAGGGACTTATGCTATATAAGGACTAGGCTATTGACTTCCATCGAGGTTCCCAACAAGCCGGCTCATCAGCGTGCTCCAGCAGACAACAGTGACCAATACTCATTCCAAGAGATAACATACCACATCAGAGAACTCGTTCGTACCTTCCAATCATTGATCTACATGTGGAATTATGATATTGAGAGAACCCCCGCTGATTGAAACCTTCCTTTATCGTCTTTTTCCCTCTCCGTTCGAATGAATCCTCCAAATTGTGTGCCGCTATCCTAGCCTTCAATAAAACACCAACCGATATGAAATTATCTTTTTCACTAGCCTTAATCGCAGGGCTTTGCTTGAGTGAGCCGTTTTATCCTCGATTGTAATTGGCCTGAACCGGAGCATTTAACAAATGTATTTCGAACCCTTTCCTTTCTGACCTACCTCTTTCCCGATGATATGATATATCATAAATTCTACAGGCTTAGTCCCAGCTTTCAGTTCGGCCACTTGTTTCGATACACGTGATATAAGTGACGTACAAACGTGAGTTGCTACGAGTAAATCGACGGAATCCTACCTTCAAATTCGTTTTTTAACTATGCGCGTTTTTTGATCTGATATATCTACAGACTCAAAAGTGGGCCGCTCGATCGTCGAAGTTGCTTCGGAAAGAAAAAAAAAGAGAAGTATGACGATGATGATGATTATTATTACATCAAGGTCAAGAAACACAAAGACGATGAGAATGATTATTACAAGAAAAAGGAATATCATGACGATGATGATGATTCCTATAAGAAAAAAAAGTATGACGACTATGATGATGATGAGTACAAGAGAAAGAAATACGAGGGTCACGATGATAATCATTATGACCATAAAGATGATGATCATCACAAAGAATATAATTACGACGGTTATTACGAAAAGGAGGGCTATTACGGAGAAAAAGGACAGTATGGTGAAGAAGGTCACATCGAAGGCAATTAATAGTTCATCTTCTCGCAGATGGTTGTTTTGAGTTACTCAGTAATAACTCCACATAGTTTCCTAGTTGTCTCATCGTTCTTTACTCTCTCTAATTAAGCAAAGCATACAAGAATTCATTGAAATAAATATTTGAGAGAATGATACAAGTGATGAGGCTAAGACAAAAAAGATATCATAGGAAGATCTACTGCAACATACATCGCAGCATCAAGCCAAGCAGCTGCTTGAATCACAAGCTAAGTGGTCTTGATCTTGATCCTAACAGACCAATTCACAGACATCAGAACAAGAAATAGAAGAGAAATGTAGAGATTTATTAAGGCTCCGTATGACACAATTATTGCGGGGAGATATCGGATATGACGATATCCTCCTGCCATGTTTGGCACCACTATCCCACCCGCCAAAGTGGTTATTTTCGTCCACACCAAAATAAACCACCGTGAATACATATATATCATCATCCTCCAAGCTCCTTCCTGGTTTTTTTCCATCATCTTACCACCATGCCACCAAAACCACGTAGAAAAAAACCACCCAAAGCCCCCCCATCCCGCAATCCAATCATCCCTAACGCACTCCCACCACCAGAACCTAACCCCATTTCCATTCAAACTACTCCTACCCCGGCCAATATCAACTATGTGAATGTTTATAATGGTCTTCCGCCGGAAACAATACCAAGCATCATGAGCACTCCCTCACATCAGTTGCCACTTAATAGCCAATCTCCAGTGTTAATCCACCAGAGCCATCAAGTATTGCAGCAAGTGTTATGTCCAGCTACTATGGTTTCGACAGATTTTGATGAGGAAGATTCTGCCATTGATGAAAAACAAGAATCTCAAACCCAACCACTCTCTGGATGGTCAATTTCACAGCCGTTGGATACCCAAACTTACTCCAGTTCTTACCAGTCATCCCAGCCCACCATCACCTCTTCCATGGCTCAATTTTTGTTGTTTCAGGGAACACAGAAAACCAACGAAAGTGAAGCTTTGGCCAATTCAAAGCAAAAGCTACAGTGGACGGGGATGATGAAGTGTTCCGCTCTAAATCTCTATGCCCAAGCTACTGAATCCGGGAAAAGATCTGATGGTGGCTTCAAGGCAGAGGTACATTGCTGGGCTGCTGAAGAACTGAACAAGCAGTACCCAGGTACTGCGTTTGATGCTACAAAATGTAAATCCAAACTAAGTCAAGTAAGTCTGTTTCATTTTTCAGCTTCACACTTTTAGAAACAAAAAACTAACCATTTGTTTTTTCCAATACCATATCCAGACGTTCAAAAAACTGCATGAAGTTTTTCAAACGTGCCGCAAGAGCAGTGGATTCAGCTGGGATGATGTGCAATGTGGAGTCACAGCGGCTGATGATGTCTGGGCTGCTTTTTTAATTGTAGTTTTATTTTTATGTCTGATGTTTTGTATAGCTTCATGTTGCTCAATAAACCCTCTCCTTGTAGTCTCACCCCATAGCTTGTTGTTTCCAAAAGACGCCTTCTCTTGAATGGACCAAACTGTCAAAAATTTTTGGTATGGCCGCCACTGGTGAAAAAACTACAAGCATTGGGCATCCCCAATCCAATGGCCAGGGAAGTCAGTACCATCCCAAAGGAAAAAATGACGGTAACCCTCTCAATTTAGATGATATTGTAGCGGACAATGATGAAGACTCACTGAGCACCCACAGCAAGCATCGGCCTTGCAATAGAAACCACCCAACAACTGGGTCTGCATTTGAAAGTGCTGTGGACAAGCTAATCATGGCTTTTGCAACACCTTCACAATCAAGCAGCGGCAGCCAACTTTTTGGGAGATCTCATCTGGCAGAAAAAGATGCTGTTTGTCAGGCAATCCAAAACTTCCAAGACAGTGACTTGGCCAAGTCACTGTTGTTTGAAAAATGGATGGTTGGTTTTAGTGTTTTGGAAAACTCCAGCAAAGCTCTCTTGTTCCTTCAAATTGAAGCAACTCACGACACAAATATGCTTTGCTCCAATATCAAATAAAACAACAACGTGGATGAATGGAGAAGTCATCATTATTTAAAATCCTTTCAAGTTTTTAACATCTTTCCTTTTTTTTTTCTTGTTGAATCATATCCAGTTGGTTCCTGTCCCTTCTTTATTTGCTTATTTCTTCTTTTTCTTTGTCATTTTTTTCCACCTCAAGTTCATTTTTTTTGTTTTTTTTTTACTCATATTCTCAAATTTTCAATATATCGGGTTTGCTTTGCTCCGTTTGATTATTAAGATCATTCGTAGTTCATTTTGTTTTTGTTTTTTTACTCAAATTCTCAAATTTCCAATATATCAGGTTTGCTATTTTCTCTGTTTGATTATTAGGGGGTATCAAAGTTAGTTTGAAATGCGCAAAATTAATGGAGGATTTCAACCAAATTCGCCATTTCAAATCTGCCTTTTTTTTTGAAAACAATTAGTTATTTCACCATGGACATATCAAAGTTAACAACTAAATAATTGATTGTTCGGAGAAAAAATATATGTAAAAACTTGACCTTATTCCATGTCACCCCCCATTATTCATTGATTTTTACCTTTCAAATAAAAATCCCAACTGGTCAGTTTTTTCTTGCATCCAATTTTAATTTTATAGCCATCTTAGACTTATTCTTCATTTTGAACTCCTTGACTCATGTCTGACCTGGAACAATATCACAATTTATCCCCCACTGGACTCATTTGTTTTATTCAAGAACTGGTTCATATCCCTCATTCACATTACAACAAACTCAATGGTTGATATTAATACTTCAACTGGTTGTCTCCACCCGGTAATGCAATTTTAAAAATAATACATCATATCTGTAAGATTTCTGCAAAAAATAGAAATAGAACTAAGTAGAGCAAAAATCTTGCATAGCTTATCTAGTTCTCTTATGAAAGCAAGGCTACGCCTGCAATAAATAAAAAGATAATTAATCAGAATGAAAATCTTGCCTAAATCATCCAGTTCTCTTATGAAAGCAAAGCTAAGCAAACAGGAGTCAAGTAGATGATGAAGCTAATCATGAAATCTTAACAAGCACAGATGCAGTTGGAGCAAACACACGATTTCAGAAAGATGGGACTGATGAGATTGAGAATAGTGGTATACAGGTATCATTGTTTCCAGATCACTTGAATTGACTCAAAAATTCATCAAAACAAAAAAATGGCATAGCAATATCAGTACAATGAATGCAAGTTATCTTCTGCTTTTATCAATTTAGTTTCAAAGCTAGTAAGCATGTTTTAAAATTTTTTGAGAATAAATAAAGAAAAGGGCATTGATATTTGCACCGCCCAAACCTGGTTGTGCACCGCCTTTTGACTGCCAGGGGACGTCACATTTTTTTTTTTTTTTAAATATTTTTTAAAAATGATTTCAGACACCCTAAAATTACCAAATTTTTTTGGCAGCCTCCTGAGCACCCATGCTACACTTTCTGAGCTTTTCAGCTCAAAAAAATATATATATAAGTACTCCTTAATTAAGGAGCACACAAAATCAAACAAAAAATATAAAAAAATACTTAACGCCGGAAATGTGGTCCAAAAATTTTATCACAGGTATTTCAACCCTATTGGAATGTGGGATAAAACCTTTTCCATGGGAAAGCAAAAAAAGTTGCTTTTACGTTTACTTTTTCAAAATTTTCGTACATGCACCTTTTTTTGCAAAAGTAAACGTAAAAGCAACTTTTTTTGCTTCCCCGTGGAAAACATTTTTATCCCACATTCCAATAGGGTTTAAATACCTGTGATAAAATTTTTGGACTGAATTTCCTGTGTTAAGTATTTTTTTATATCTTTTGTTTGATTTTGTGTACTCCTTAATTAAGGAGTACTTGTATTTTTTTTTTTGAGCTAAAAAGCTCAGAAAGTGTAGCATGGGTGCTCAGGAGGCTGCCAAAAAAATTTGGTAATTTTAAGGCATCTACAAGTATTTTTAAAAAATATTTAAAAAAAAAAAAAAATTGTGACGTCCCCTGGCGGTCCAAAAGGCGGTGCGCAACCAGGTTTGGGCGGTGCGAATATTAGTCCCCTAAAGAAAATTACTTGCTGTTTTAAGTTGCACATAATAGAATAACAAAAATTATAAAGTAAGAGAACTAGTAACTTAAGATGAGTTGTTGGAAATAAAACTAATCTAGTTCAATCAATCATTCTCTTGTCTTGTTTATTGTCCATATCAGTCTCTTCTATCCACTATCATAAAATCATAAAAAGAATAAAAATAATCTTTTTGATTCTTATCATTCTCAATGTGTTGTAGTACAATCCATTGATAAGAAATTATTCTTTTAGTTGTGCTTGAATTGTAATAATATCTACTCAATGAAATTTGAGGGTTCTTACCATGGATTAAACTCTAAATGATATATGCTATCTTGATTTGAATGAGGATACCATTGATTTCTGAATCAAACTTGTTTAATGCTTCTATATAAAAGAGAAAGGAAAAGAAGGCCACCCCCAGGTGAACATGAAGGGTTCTGGAGAACTATTTTCCCGATAGAACCCTCCATGTAGAGCACTGGAAGAGGGAAAGAGGCGATGGAAGGGGGATCTTTAAACTTAATAGAAGAAAACCAATTAAAATATAAAAAATTGTCCATTTAAGTTGTGATAAAATTTTGTAAAACTTTGAACGTTGATATCTCCTGAACCAGAAAAGCAATTATTACAATTTTTACATAAAATGAAAGCTGAGAATGTAGGCTACAACATTGGCTGCCAAGGTTTTTCCATAAGTGTCAAGTTTTGACTAATCATCAAAATAGTAAGTACCTTTGCATAAAAAATAATAAAGCAAAAATTTTAATCTGAACTAAGAATAAAAAACCCATTACCTCTCGTTACCATCCTTATAGTTGATGATGTCCTAAGAGATGAAGATCCTACCTTTGTAGACCAGGAAATGGCTGCAAATGGATAAATCTGAGATCAGCCTACTGTCAAGTAGGCTGCTTTGGTCAATGGCATTGACCACGACTATTAAGCCTAAAACTTTACCTCGCTAGAGAAGATCATGGGGATATAAGACCATGAACTGCCGCTGACTTCAGCCATAATAATTTTCTCTCTTTATAGCAACTATTCCCATTTTTACACCATCCCATCTTTCTTCCGCTTACACAAACCATAAATAAACAAAAACAAACAATCATGACGTAATTTCAAAAACTCTATGATTCATTTTGCTAATTTTCATGATTAATTTTATGATCAAAACAGAAAAATGATAAAAACGATTCAATAAAAAAAAGAATAATAATAAAATTTAAATTAAAATAGAAAAAGTATAATTGATCAAAAAAAAATAGTAACCATTAAAAATTTAATATAAATAAAATTAAAATTATTAAATTCAATTAATCAACGATTAATAATTAACATCAATAATTAACTTTAAGAATAAAATATATAATAATATTATATTTAAAATTAAAATAAAATTCATTAGAATCTTTTTGTCATTAATGTAAAGATTATTTAATAAAATTATTAAAAAATTAAATTAATCAAATAAAATTAATCATTCATTAAAAATTAATGTTAAAGATATAATTGATTAATAATAGTATTATTATAAACATTAAAATAAAATTCACTGGAATCTTTTTATATTATTAACAAGATTATTAGATATACTTATGAAAAATTAAATTTACAATCATAAATAATTGATCAAATCTCAATCAATATTACTATTAATTTAAATAATCCTAATTATTATTATTATTAAAAGACTATCAATTATTGTCAAAATATTTTAAATTATATTTAAAATTAATAATGATTAAAAATTACTTATATTTATAAAACTTATATCTAATTATTGTCAAAATATTTTAAATTATATTTAAAATTAATAATGATTAAAAATTACTTATATTTATAAAACTTATATTTATTATTAAAATTAATTATTATTTACTATAACATAACTTTGGCAATACCGATTTTGCCTTTAGGTAAATAATAAATTTATCTATATTTTTATCATTCTTTTTCTTATCTTTATTAAAAATAAAATAACTTGTATTCAAGATAAAACAAATGTATTAACTAAAAGTAGTAAATAATTCCTTTAGTTCTGTAATTTTAACAAGTGTTGATTGAAAAGCAGAGAGAAAAAAGCTCACTTGTCTGACCTGGGGCAGATTTATGTGAGGTAAGTATTGTGTGAAAAATGAATAGGAAAAAAAGCTCACTTTTGGGACCTGGAAAATTGGATTTTTGAGGAGTTTGTTTGAAAGGAAAATTGGATTTTGATTAGTTTTATTAAAAAAAGACAAAAAGTCAATAAGTGAGGTGAGTGGTGAGTGAAAAAATAAAAAAAGGAGAGTGAATTCTCAAAGGGGTTCAGAAGATGGGAAATGGCGGATTTTGATCATGAAATCCTCCATTTTCAAGTTTTGAAATACACCTACCTTGGGGTAGGTGTATTTCAAAAATCTGCAATTAATAATGGCGGATTTGATCAAAAAAAAATGGCAGATTTGCTAACTTTGATACCCCCATTAAAAGCATTTGTGTGTTTTATTTTTGCAGAAGAAAAAAATTGCTGCTCAATTATTCTTCAATCATTGAGCAGTAACTCTTGAGACTATACAAAGAAAAAAGACGATGTGGTAGCTGTTTAATGATTAAATAAAAAATTTTATTTTTCACCATCAAGGAGCCAAAGTTATCAAATTATTATTGCAATTCTGGATTCTACACTTAATTTTACCCCTAGTCACTCACCAGAAGCATATCAAAAAGTTCACTAGTTTAGAAGATATTCAAGGAAGAAGACTCAAGAAGAGGTACTTAGTGTTATTCAAGATAAAATATATACTTATATACTTATGATTTTATTCCATATTTATTTATCATTCTAACCATAGTCAATACCACATAATACATACTACATACATATTGTACATAGCCAATACTCCCATGGAGTGCCAAGGGATTATTTCACATTACATCACACTATTTGTTTTCCCACAGTGGATCACTTCTTTTTTTCCCATGACCTCACTGACAGGATTATAGAACCTGGAAGGAGTTAAGAATGTTCTCTCTGCTTCTATCCCTCATCTATAAAAGGAGCTCTCTCCTCAATGTTTTCCCCCATCTAATCGAATCCAAGGAATCTGATCTGACTTAATATCTAATCTGAATTATCAGAAATATATACAAATTATTTTTAAATATAGTTACCCTTTTCTTACACCACTCCATATTTTATAATAAATACTTACCATCACATTCAAAGAAATAAATACTTAAAATTCATTGGACCCTTCAGTGTGTAGCAATTGCTCACATCCTTTCCCTTTCTTGTTTCTTGAAGGAGCCACAGAGGACTTGACTCATATCCCCTGATCCCACAGCTATCCTGATGTCTTGATAACCTTTATTTCCCTCAACCAAATCTGAGTGCAGGAAACACTCTCTTAAAATTCTAAATTTCTTACCATCAACAGGTGTAGCCTTGCTTCCTGTCATTTCCATCAATAAATCCTTCTAAGACTCTCTTGTCACCCCAGGAAGGCAGAGTCTTCACTCCATAATCCCTTCCTAAATTCTGCTATCAGGGTTAAAATCAACTTTATCCTCTTTTAGAGTCTCACAACAATAAAGACATAGAAGAAATAATAGACTTTTAAATAGAAGAATCACCATCGGCATTGAGAACAGTCAAACAAAAAAGTGGATATTCATAATAAGAAAGATAAAAACATTGTTACAGAACAGTCAAAAAAAAAGTGGATATTCATAATAAGAAAAATAAAAAATTTGTTATAGAAAAGTCAAAAAAAAAGTGGATATTCATAATAAGAAAAATAAAAACAATGTTGTAAGAGATTTAAAAGAAAAAATTATAACAATCCACAGCAAGACTAGTCAAAAAAATTAACAGATGTAAGCAAAAAAACTTATCAGAGACCTTATAAGAGACTTAAAAAAAATTTAAGATTCCACAGCAAAACTAGTCAAAAATTTATGAGATATAATAATATCAGATAGTCATTTAATCATTTAATGAAGGAAAAATTTCATCGCCGCCTTGCTCCTGCGTAATCCTGGTACTGAGCCCAAATTGCCTGTGCAATTGAATCATGCCATTGCGAGAGAGCTTGCTTTTCACTTTGATTTTGGCGGAACGATTCACATGGGCCGGGTTCAATTGAATCTTGGCTACTTTGAGGAATGTCTTCCCAAAAAAAAAAATTGTTGCCATTGGTGCCAGTATGCTGTATGGAGAAATTGTGGATTGTTGCTAGGGAAAACACCAGATCTCGTTGTGTGTTGAGGTTGTAGTCAAGAGCATGAGGAAATATGGGGAATATTTTTTTCCAAGCTCCAAAGGTCCTCTCCAACACATTCCGCAATGTTGCATGGCGCAGATTAAACAGCTCTTGCAGATTTTGTGGTCTGCAAGACAAATTTTTTTAAAAAAAATTAGTGACTTAGACACTACATGAAGCTGTGGTGAAGGTATGACCTTTGTCTTGCCAATCCTTTCTCTTGGAGGTGATATTGCACTCCACAATAAGGCACCAATACCTCTTTTGATAGGCCATAACCTGTATTGTCCAATTAAAAGCTTCCTGGAAGTATTTTGAAGTCATTGGTGTGTGCATGTAGCAATACCTTTGAATCATGTGTGCACCCTTCCCATCCAGCCATCAGGTAAGTAAATTTCATATCAAAATCCACTGCACCTAGAACATTTTGTGAAAGGACCCCTTTGTGATTACAATACAGAGTGGCCAGGTGTTCAGGGACTTTTTCTGGGATGTGAACACCATCAAAAGCCCCCACACATCAATCAAATGAAGGGGAAAACTTCAGATTGCGTGAGATGGAGGGGTGTGTATGATAATTTTAGGGAGTTGATTTAAATAGGATAAACTGAAACTCTAGAAATAGAGTATTTGCACGGCTAAATGGAGTAACGACAACTTCAACAGGCCGACGTGATTCAATATCAATCAAATTAAGTAGCAAACTTGACTAGTTGATTAACTGATGATTTTTCTGCAGCTTTTGTTAATGCATCAGCTACATTGTAATTTTGACTTATGAGATGAACTTGTATTAGGTTGTTTTCAGTATCATTTCTCAATCCTTTTGTTCTTAAGTCAATAAATTTGGTCTTTGAGTTTGTCCCGACTTTCTTTAATTTGTTGTCTAATCCTTTATTATCAATGTAGTGGATTGAGGCCTTCAAGTTTGTTCTGAAAATTTCTTCAACTAGATTTCTTATCCATCTAGCTTCTTGATGGCAGTCTGATAGAGAAACGCACTCAGCCTCTGTCAATGAGTATTTTATGTTTTGCTGTCGAGGCTGGTCCAATAGAGAGCAGATGAGTTAAAAGAGCATACAAAGCCAGATTGAGAGAGACGACTTAAAGGGTCGTCAGCCCAAGTCGCATCAGAATATGAAATTATGGAGTTTTGAGTGATCACCGGAGCCGCTTAAACTCTGCCACTCTTGAGGCTTTGATTTGTGCCAAGGAAGGCATATCCAACAATGAACTCGATGCAGATGAGATCATTGAGTTGTAGTTTCTTATTATTTATTTTTTACATTTTTATTCATATCATTTTTTTACATTCTTTGATTATAAGAATAAAGAAAAAAAAAGAAAGAAAAAATATACCTGGATATGAAGCTATTGTAGCTTGGAAATTTGTGAAATAAAATTGCACTTCAAAAAAAAAAAAAAAAAAAGATGAAAACATAATTGGGGGCATTTCGGGTCCGGGTCGACCCGAGTGCCAAGGCAAACCTGATAGATCCAAAAACGGGGCGGGTATGGGCACCAAAAAAAACATCCTTTGCCCGACCCGCCCCGACCCGTAATTTTATTGGTTCGGGTCCGGGAACAGTTTTGGGAGCTTGACCCAACCCGGTTTCATCCTGATGCGGACCTCCTTCGGAGGGCGGCCCCGCCGCGCAGAAGTGGACTTAGTTAAGTTCGTGCAAACCCGGCTATTGAACTCTATTGTCAAATGGCAAGCTATGAGATTAAGGGCCCAGTTATAAACAGATTTTGACTTTTGTTTTGGTTTTTTCATCGAGTTTATTTTGAGTTCATTTTGGTTCAAAATTTGACTCGCAAAAAAACTCAAAACTAGTTTTGAATTCTCAAGGTATGTGATGCATGTGTATGTATATAGCATATATAAGCACATGCAGCACATGTAAGTACATACATATCACTAACCTCCGTAGGCGGACTGGCAGCCATCATATCAACCAATCCATCCTACCGTCATCATCCTCAAACTTCAACTCGATCAGCACATCCGTCACTCTCCACCTACCAATCCACGATGGACACCAATCAAATAACATTCTACGACTCCCAGCAAGATGAATACCTACCTTCCTCACAGTTCATGCATCAAGTTACGCGGAATTATGCCACGCAGGACCAATTCAACACAGATCCAAGTGGGTTCCACTCTCACCACCGAACACCTCGTTTCCATCTCCAAAGCGGTTATCAATCAAACCACCAACAACACGGCACATGCCGCCCACCCGATCCAATACACCAACATATGGTGTCCAACATCAATTATCGAAATCACCCAATATCTGAAAGCCAACCGATACCAGAAAGCCAGCTCATAGCTCGAATCCCAAAAATACCACCATTAGACCACATCCCTGAAAGCCAGCCTATCCCCGAGAGCCCACCCATCCCTGAAAGCAAGCTCATCCCTGAAAGCCAACCCATTCCTGAAAGCCAGCCGTTGATGGCTGCACCCCCCAAACGCTCGGCGGGAAAACGCAAATCAAGGCCGACTGATGTGATTTATCAAGAGAAAAACGAAGCGGCGGCACGGCAACATCTTTGAGTTCAAAAGAAGGCAGAAAAGGAAATTTCTCAATCAAAAAGCCGCTGCCAACCGACTAGTTCTAGCCGAGAAACGATCTCAGATCAATAGCGCTAGGACCGCTCGTTTCACATGGGATGAAGACCTATCATTGGAACTCATCCATCTCATGAAAGCCTTGCGAACCGAATATCATGCGGCCAAAGAGGTGGCAAATGGGTTTATTCCTTGGTCCCGATACCTCAAGGAATATAACAAATGGTGCAAGGCTGATTTCCCCCCCATTGCCGAACTGCCCATGAGCACCTTGGAATCACACTATAAAGTCCTCATAGGCAAGTGGAAGGTAAGCCGGATCATTTTGGACACTGATTCATGTGCAAGTCGTTGATGTCTGGCATGTGATGCAACTGGGGGGGGAGGTCTCCATTCTCAACTTGATAAACAAGGCCTTTCTGATACCGTGAGTTCCGTG
>JNCO01001163.1:0-23811 GCA_000785685.1 Uromyces viciae-fabae | reverse complement strand
AAGTTAATTCTTATTTTAAAATCATAATCAATTTTTAAAATGACGTAATGATTCGTCTTTAGATTGAGATCATAAAATTGCTGTACAAAGTACATCAAGATGAAAATTCGATTCAAATAGAATCATCGATCAAGTTTTCTTGATCTAGAATTAAAAATATTTTAATCTTCACTTTATTTTTATTATCATTATTTTTATTTTTCATTTTTACTCATTTTAAATAATAAGCATTATTAAAATTAATTAATAAAATTATCATTAATATAAATTAACTTTAACATCTTATTTTTCATATTTAAACTATTTTTATTTCATATTCTTTTCTTCTTATTATTTTTATCTTAAATATTTTACCCAGCTAGCTTTGCCTTCAGGTAAAGAATGAAGTTTCTTAATATTTCATTATTATTATAAAAATAAGATATTATTATTTTTATTAATTATTGTTAAATTTGCTTCAGAAATCTATTTTTATTTTAAAAAAATCAGAATTATAAATGTTATATAAAATAGTAGAAAGTGGTGAGCCTTGTGGTAAACCACATTTGAATTCAAATTCTTGAGAAATAAATTTTTATAGACAGAGTGAAGTGGATCTGTTGGATAAAAAATTATTAATGAATGTACATAAATATTCTGGTCAATTTTTCTTTATAAGAATTTGAGTTAAGTGTACATTGATGACAGATGGAAAGGCAGATTTAACATCTAAAAATAGAGCTGCAACTGTTTTTTTTTTTTTTTTTCACACCACTTTTTCTTGATCCATGAAGATACAATTAAGTTGGCATCATTTTATTGATCTTACTGCACAGGCACCTAAGTGTCCTGTAGCAATTGAATTTGAATTTACTGCCCAAAAAGTGATTCTTCCAAATATTCTAAAAATTTTACTACAAAGCAATTGGCCTAAATAATGTTTTAAATTTTTTTTCAATTCTGATTTTAATTTTATTTATTTATTCATTTATTGTTTTACTTATTTATTTGTTTTTTTATTTTTTTTTTCCAAGAAAAAAAAAAAAAATTAGTGAAGAGTAATGAAATGTTGATGTTTGGTGAGTGGGTACCAAAATTGTCGAGTCAGGAGACATTTGAAGAAAGATATCATCAGGTATAACCCGGGTCTGCCAGCCTAAAATTTACAGCTATTCCAATGCAAATGGTTATTATTATGAAAAAACAAAAGTTTATTCAAAAAAAATTGCAAAAAGCGCTAAAAAATAATAATTTTTTCAGAAAAAATAAAAAAAAACCAGTTTTTTGTATGAAATTATCTACGAGAATAAGGACAATTATCATTTTTCCAAACAGCACCAGCACCAGTACAAAGTCTTTCTACACCTTGAATTAATTTTTTTTACAATGATCGTCTAATTGTCTTGCTTTTTTATCACCAATTTGTACTATTCCTACTTTAGTTGTTGCTTTTGAAATTTTAATTGGACGACTACCAACATATTTTCCATTCATTTCTTTCCATGCTTTCATAAAATCTTCTGGATCTTTGTATGATACAAAACCATAACCTTTTGATTTTGTTGTTACTTTATCTCTTACTAATCTTGCTTTTACAAATGAAGTCCATTTTTAAAAAGCTTCTGCTAGACCATCATCTGATACTTCTGGTACTAAATCTCCTACAAATATTAATTTTTTTTTTTTTTTTTTTTTTGTAGTAGTAGTAGTAGTAGTAGTAGTATTAATTTATGAATTGACCTGGATCCCATTCCATTAAAGTTTGATCTTCCCAAACTTCACCACCTGCTTTTTCTAATGATGGTAGTTCTAGCTTTACCTTTATTAAGTTTTTTGGTTAGATTGATTAATTTGTTGTTGTTGATTTAGTTGAATTTGTTGTTGTTGAATTGAGTTTTGTTTGTTAGTATAAATAGATTGTTGAGCAAGTAGATGATTATCAAAGTTTGTATCTAATGATTTATTAAAATTGGATAATTGATGATTTGATGAAGATTGTAAGTTTGGATTGATACCAGTTGCATTTGCGATTGCTATGGCAGTAGGATGGTAGTATGATTGATGATTTACTGTAGAATAGTTATTTGAATGAGTTATTTGAGGATAATTTTGAAGTTGAGAAGTTGAATAGTAGTTGTAGTTTGTAAAGAGCTATACAAGAATGATTTAGACTATTATTGCATAAGCTATATTAGAATGGTTTAAGTACATGCTTATATATACATGTTGTGTGGAGTACATGAGAGAATAGAATGTCAATTTTATGAAATAAAATAGAAAGAAAGAAAGACACGACGTCGAGATATGTCAATGTGTCATATGTCTAGGGGCTTGACATCCGCTAGACATAACACCCCCCCACTTGATGGAGCGTCCCAGGATGTTATTCACCTGGTAATCGTGAACCGCCGGTGCAAGGTTCTTGGTGAAAATATCCCCAAGTTGCTGTTTATTAGGGATCCAATAGAGATTAATCAGCTTGCAAAAGATTGCTTGGTTTGTAAGGTGAAAGTCGCGGTCAGTATGTCTGGTCTGTTTATTTGACGCATCGTTTGTCCCAATTTTAACAGCGGCCTGATTGTCGCAGTATAAATGGCCCATATACTGTGTCCCTGTCATGTCTTCAAGAAGATTCTGTAGCCAAAGAACTTGTTGAGTGGCCATCCCCAGCGCCATGTATTCGGTATGGGCGGTGGAGCTGCCAACGGTCGCCAATTGTCGCGAAATCCAAGCCACCGGACAACCCCACGCAAAAATGACAAGCCCGTAAGTCAAGCGGGAGAACTCACCCCCACAGTTCGCATCGGCATAGCATTGCAACAGGTGAGAATCATCCGGGTTCAGAAGTAAAGGCCGATCACGCGTGGCGGCCACATATCCGACCAGGTGATTAAGCCAGCGCCAATGTTTGGTAGTTGGATGTTTGGCAAACCGCGCAATAAAATTAACAGAAAAGGTAATATCTGGCCTAGTGCCCACTCAGAGGTAGCTTAAGGTACCGATAAGGGAAAAATACTTGTCGGCATTGAGAGATGGACTGTTTTCATCGCTTAACAGAAGATTTCCCCCTGGTAAAGGAGTTTTGTGAGTGGACACGCCATCCCAATGTGCACCCAACAGCTTTGACATTAACTTAGGTTGGCTGAGAACAAAACCGGCAGGATTACGTTTAACTTGTAACCCAACAATGGTATCGAGGACATCCGACCACTTTATACTTATCTGATCCAGCAATTCTTTTTCCAAGGACTTGAGGCTTGCCTGGCTTGGTCCCATGATGATACCATCGTCCACGTGTATCCAGATGACCTCCCTACCACCATCCCGCTGTAAGGTATAGATACTCGCATCGTATTGGCTGCTAACATAACCTAAAGATGCTAGAGTACCAGACAAGTGCACCCACCAACAACGTGCCGCTTGTCTTGTTCCGTACAATGCTTTTTTAAGTAGACAGGCAGACCCTTTCGGTACCGCTAGACCCTGCGGGGGTTTTACCCAGACCTCCTCATGGATGGGAGAATTGAGGTAAGCGGCCGTGAAGTCGAAAGTGTGTACTGGCCATTTGTTACGGGCCGCTATAGCTAATATAACCCGTATAGAAATGAAAGTAGCGGTAGGGGCGAAAGTCTTGTTATATTGGGTCCCCGTCTGTTGATTGTAACCTTTCGCCACATAATGTGCCTTACAACGAAGTAAGTTACCATTGTTATCAGTTTTTTTGACAAAAACCCACTTGGCACCCAAGATTTTTGTTCCTTCTGGTACTGGCCAAATATCCCAAACACCTAACTCCTTCAAGTTTGACAGTTCATCATTGATCGCCGTCACCCAAGCATCTTTCTCCTTTCCTTTCATTGCCTCAGCAAAGGACTTTGGTTCACTGTAAAGAAGAGGTACCGTCGATGCATTGATGGTATCGACGATACCCTCTTGAGTCGTAAAAGAATGTTCCGCCAAAAAATTGCCAAGCTTCATCGACATACAGCTAGCGGCATCAGGAAATTTCTTGAAGACACAGATTGCCGAACTGCAAAATGAATCAGAAACCGGCAACCAGAATAGCCAACCTTTACTATTGGGCAAAATTGCCACTGCATACCCTAGCCGCGCTTGATCATCCAACTTCCGTCGTTTTTCCACTGGTACATGTACGTATCCAGGACTACCAAAAGGAATAAGTCGATCAAAATTCGGTTTGACCCCAAACATTGCTTTGTAAGGGGTGATAGTACCACTGGTTTTGTTGGGAATACAATTGAGGGTAGTGCACGCCCAGGAAAAAGCTAATCCCCAAAACCGTTTGGGCAGACGACTAGCTGACAAAAATAGTTCGGCCCATTTCTTGCAGAGTACGATTAAAACGTTTGATGTTGCCGTTCTGATAGTGATGGTAAGCTAAAGATCTCTCCGCAACAATGCCTTTAGCCATTAAAAATTTGCTAAGAACGTTGTTATTGAACTCTCCCCCATTGTCCAAACGGAGTACTTTTAGCGGCTTACCAGTCTGGTTCTCAAATTTCAAAATGGTAGAAATCAGTAACGGTGTGGCATCCGATTTCTTTTGTAAAATTTTAATTTCACTGTAGCCACAAGCAATATCTTGAATAGTAAGCACAAAACGACCCTTATCAATAGTATCTTCTTCAAATGGGCCGACTAGATCAACGGCCCATATATCCATTTTGTGTAACACACGTTGATCAGAAGTTAACCTATTTTTATTTAGACTTTTATTCACAAGACACTCTTCGCAGTCAAAATTGCCCGCAGGTAACGTATATGGGAAACCAGGTCCCAGATTCATTTTGGTAAGTCTGCGCATAGCGGCCAAAGGAAGGTGGCCAAGGCATTGATGGTAGTATTCTAGCTCAGTAAGGGGCTTGGGGTACGGTAAAACAGTAGGTGTAATGTTTACGTTAGGGAGAGTATATACAAATGGAGCAGCAGGTTCATGAACAAAAGAGTGAAGATCTGCAGTATTATGACAAGGAGAATCAAGAAAGGAAGAAGAAAAACTGAAACGGCGAAAAGGAAGAGAATGATTGTGTGAAGAAAAAGAAGAAAAACAACGGTTGACAGGTCGACGGAGTGGCTGTGGGAACATCCACTTTCGTGTTGCAAGGTTTAAACGACTTTTCACCCAAAGATGCGTTCTATCAAAAACGTTAAAGCTGTCGTCCCGACTGTTGTATGAAAATCTGAAACCTTGAAGACGTAGTGATGCCGGAGAAATAAGAGTGGAACCCGCGAAAAGAAAGAAGAAAAACTGAAACGGCGAAAAGGAAGAGAATGATTGTGTGAAGAAAAAGAAGAAAAACAACGGTTGACAGGTTGACGGAGTGGCTGTGGGAACATCCACTTTCGTGTTGTAAGGTTTAAACGACTTTTCACCCAAAGATGCGTTCTATCAAAAACGTTAAAGCTGTCGTCCCGACTGTTGTATGAAAATCTGAAACCTTGAAGACGTAGTGATGCCGGAGAAATAAGAGTGGAACCCGCGAAAAGAAAGTAAAGCACATCATTAATTGTAATAATGGTTGAATTCGGACCATTGAAGGTCAGACTGCCCTTGGCTGTGACAAAATGAGCATGTGAGTTAGTTGCTACTTTAATTTCAAGGGGTTTAGGCAGTCAACAAATATTAGTTAATGCGAACAGATCTCCCGTCAAATGATGTGTAGCCCCAGTATCCCAAAGAGCTGGTTGAGGGTTATCATCAGGAAAAGGTTCGCTCCCGAAATCCAAATTATTGAACCGTGGTCCTCCACGATTAGGCTCAGGGGTCCGGGAATCAGGTTTCCTACCACGATAATCTGGTCAATAGCTATCCATGCGCCGATAGCCTGACAAATTTGGAATAGGCGCTCGTGGTGTCGGAGTTCCAGAGTGAGGAATAGCCGGAGCCAGAACTGGATAGAACGCTCTGTATTGACCATGAGCAAAAACCGGAGTTTGGTTACTGCGATTGAATCGAGCCTGTGGTTGCTCGGGAACTGGACAGTTCGAGATTAAATGATTAGTTGATTTACAGCAAAAACACTGTTGTTTAAAGGTACTAGATAAAACGTAGACATTATCTTCATTGCTTATGATAGATTCTGTTTTAACTTCTGGTGTTTCCGCTTTGACTGATGTCGATAGCACTGAAGGCATAGTCTCTTCTTTTGGAAGATTCCAAAATTGCATGATTGATGATGTAAGGAGGTTGACATATTTATTGAAGTCTAATGGTTTCTTCTCATTCCAAGTCAACTCGTTTTCTACTCTTGCCATAAAATCAATTCCCAGCTTGCTACCTCTATCTATCGCAGTTTGAAAAACTAATCCAAGTACATTATTACTTCCGACAAAACACTCCATATCACTAAGATCCGCCATTATGCTCCTTAACTTTGACGCCACAGCCGCCGGATTTGATTCTACCGTTATCCTCAAGTCTCTCAATTCATTCCATTTCCCAACCTGCGCAGCCTGACTGATACAATTGAAATGATTCTTTAGAGTTTCCATCACTTTGAAAGCTGAATGACATTGATACAGGTCAGCACGCATAGAAGTTTCTACTACTTGGATAATAATCGTTCTCGCTAATTGATCGTAGTCGTTATCGGTACAAGGGGATGAATAGTAAAACCTATCAAAAAAAGTATTGTTGGCCATTTCCTCCAATTCCGCCAACCACATCCGAAAATTCGACCCATCCTGCTTCAATACCCCACTTGTCCCAAAACGTAGCAATACTGTCTTCAAAGTTTGATGATCAAACTTTGTCCTATTTTGAATTTGTTGATGGGGAGGGACTTTGCGTGACCCTTTGTTGTTGTGATCTCTAGAAACATCAACATGGATCGATTCTCCAGGGGATGTTGCATTTGATACAAGTGGGGCTGCCTCCAAAGATTTAGTGGGGCGAACAGGTGATCGGCGTACTGGTGGCATGATAACTAGTAAACGGTTCAATAAGAAGAATTGTTTAAAACAAAAATGTACAAATGAAAAAAAATAACTAAAGATAAAGTGGGAAAAAAGGAATGGTGGAACTGTTGCCGAAGACACTTTGTCTTTATATGGTAACACAAGATTATACAATACGGTGAAAATATTGCATCAAACAACGCTATATGACACTACTTCTGGTAAACAGTAATCACACAGATTTTCTTTTGGCTAAAAGGAACTATTTATTATGTAGATTATTATTAAACTTGGCTAAACTATAATTAAACTCCTCGGATCTAAAAACTTTTCAAGCGGTAAGCAGAACTAATTTACTTGTTGAAAACCTTTATTAATCAATCCACAGACACTAATTTCTTAAACAAATCTTATTTATCCTAAATACACAACTATATTATCTATGCTCTTCAACTAATTGACGAGATGGCTCATAACCTAAAGAGCTATACAAGAATGATTTAGACTATTATTGCATAAGCTATATTAGAATGGTTTAAGTACATGCTTATATATACATGTTGTGTGGAGTACATGAGAGAATAGAATGTCAATTTTATGAAATAAAATAGAAAGAAAGAAAGACACGACGTTGAGATATGTCAATGTGTCATATGTCTAGGGGCTTGACGTCCGCTAGACATAACAGTTTGTACTTGATGGATTTATGTTTGACATTTTCAAATTTAATTTTAATTAAAATTAAATTAATATCCCACACTGTTTGTTTTATCCCTGTCACAGCTTGAGTTTACTCCTATCACAGATTTAGCTTTGTCCCTGTCACGTATTTCTATAGTTTCAAGACTGGAAAAAGTAAAAAAAAAATAAAAATAAAAATAAAAATAAAAAAATGACAAAAATAAATAATTTAGAAAATCAAAAGAATAATTCAAGATTAACTCGATTCTTATCAAAATTCATCACAAATTCATCAATTCAATCAAAACGAAAAACTAGTTTACCAAATTTAAATCATCATTCTCAACCTTCAAATCATTTAATAAATCATACTCAATTTTTAAATTCTAATCTTAAATCAAATTCAATCTCTCTCAAACCGATTACTACTATTTCTCATAAAACTCCTTTTGATAAAACGAACAATTCTTCATCTCAAATTCATCTTAATCCTTCAAATAATGATCCAGAGGATGGTGCAGATCAAAATGCTTCAATAAGACCTAGTTTGTTGCATTTATTTTATTTTATTTTATATTGAAATTTAATTTTTGAATTTTTGAATTTTTTTTTTTTTTTTCATTCTTCTTTTTTTCTTCATTAGTCACTCCCTCTTCAAAGGCAGTCTCTATCATCAGTCCAATCGATACTCGTACCATTATAACTCATTCATCTTCAATTCATCCAATCGAACAAAATTCTTCAACTTATTCAAAAGATTCAAAGGGACAATTCAGTCCAAGAAGAACATCATCAAGTTGTTCATCAGAACAAGATGATTCTAAGAGTACATTTGGAAATTCTTCATTAGCTTCTACTAAACCCACTACAGTAGTCTCTCTTGAAAATCCACCGGGTAATCGAATCGCTCAATCTCATCCATCTAATACCATTCAATCAACTTTGGCTCAATCATCTTTGAATTTAAGAAATCGTACCATCTTATCTCATCAAAGAGTTCAATCTGGTTCCTCAAATCCTACATTTCCTAGTATTAATACTCCTACTCTTACTATATTTACTTCTCCACCTATCTCTCCTCAAAATCACATCTCAATCGTTAATGTTCCAACTCACAGTTTACCTCATCCATCTCAAAATCCTCATCCTGCTGCACTTGCCGATAATGCTTCAATACTTACTCTTGCTTCATCTGGATTTAGTCCATCTTTACACAATAATCAAAAGTAAGCCTTTTTTTTTTTAAAAAAATAAATAATAATGTTGGGTAACCCTATAATATGGTATACATGAACAGTTTTCAATCAGATGAAGATGCATCAGTTAGAGCACTAGCACCATCAAGAAGAGAATCCATAGAATCATTATCCTCCAGGTGGTCAAATGTCAAGTCGAATCGATCAACGCGAACAACGGGTACTGGTACGATTTTTTTCACTGGAATCCCAAATGTGAATAACGATCATCAATTGATCACTACTACATCCACCACACCCATGGTTTCAACCTTACAAATGTCTAATGTTAATGAAAGTGAAACTAAGCATCAGGATGAAAAACCACATGATGAATTAGATCAATCTGAATTTAAAGTTGAATCACTTTATGATTTACCTAATCATTCTGAAATTAGTCATCACGATGTCCCCTCTATCGGTTTAGTTAATGGATAATTTTCAAGAAACAAACTGGATAGGTTTTTTCTTTTCTTTGAAAACCTTCATGTTGATCTAACTTGTATCAATCTTAATGGCTTGTATCATTATTTCATGGATTTTTCAGTTTCTTTTTCCCCCATGTTCTCACTTCTCTTCTACTTTTCTTAAGTTTAAATTTAAAAAAAAAAAAGAAAATCATTAGAATCAATGAGTACTGGTTACTTTTCTCTCTTTCCCTTTTTTATTTTAATTTTCTACATTTGCATTGACTTCAAACCAAAAAATAAAAAAATAAGAATAGATGTTTACATAATTTAAAGAATAGTCAAACTAGCCAAAAGGGAAAAAAAAATGAGATGTTAAACTGAAGAGTTTAAAATGAAAAGATATTCTAAATTTACTTTATATACAACACCGTAACATACATTAGCAAAGATGAGATGAAATAAATAAATAGTCACAGCTGGAATTTTACTAATTGGGAAAATTCAGATAAATTTATCTGGAGAAAGAAAAATAGATTAAACAAATGGTGAATGAGTTAACTCAATACCAGAGGAACGAGCCAAATTAGTATTAACTGCTGTATAAGTTGTTTGATTGTAACTTAAACACGTTCCTGGAGGAGCAGTGAATGAGATTCGAAGTTGTGGACGAGATGATGGTTTTGAAATTTTAAAAGTGGGATAGCCAGATTCAAATTGATTTGTTTGTCCTAAGAAAAGAAAAGAGAAAAGAAAAGAAAAGTAGGAAAAGAAAAGAAAAGAAAAGAAAAGAAAAGAAAAGAAAAGAAAAGAAAAGAAAAGAAAAGAAAAGAAAAGAAAAGAAAAGAAAAGAAAAGAAAAGAAAAGAAAAGTTAATGAGACAACATTCATCACACTGAGGTTTTTCTAATGAAACAGAGACATGATTTAATCTTTCAATCTCACTAATTATTCCATCATCTATCATTATCATCTTGTTTTCAGTTTGTATTATCTTCACAATCAAATCATTCATGAGTAGTTCCTACATTAGAAATAAAGTAGAATAAATTTTCAACTTCTCCCAATAAATAACTCTCACTTACTGATTTTAGCTTGACCATTCCGGAAAGGCAATTTAATGATTCGTGTGGCAAACTATGTAGATATTTAATCAGTCATTCTCCTGTTTATCAATAAAGATACATTCATTTACCTGTCCCCAATAAACCTGTTTGAGTCATACAAAGAAAATCCAAGGCTGAGTTTCAAAAACAACAACAAATATCATTAGATTATCAAGATGTGAGTTCTTACATTGAACCTACAATCACAAGATCCTATTTTTCTTAAGCTTTTATCAGAATTCAACCTTTATTTTGGCATGTTTTTTGTAAGAAACGAGATTTAACCACACACAAATGATAGTGACAAGACAATGACGATGATATTAAACCTGACCAACTCGTTACTAATTAGTGAAAGAAAATATACACAATTCATATTTAAATACTTATCAAATTATGACATGAGCAACATGTCAAAAATCACTTACTATTTAGTCAATCCGTTCAAAATTAACGTCCTTCTAACTGAATCAATAAACAAAAGATTCAAAAAAACATCCGTTAAAAGACCCAGGGTTTTCCTAAATTAAAATCCAAAAAAGTTAAGGATATGAAATTGATTCTTGTTTAACATTTGAAAACACACTCAGCAGGTTCCCAATAAGTATTAAACTTTCTACCAATGGTTAACGTTTCAATACGAGACACGAGCTAAATAAAATAATAATCAGAATTTCACCATTACATATCATAAACTACCTGAATTACATGGAAAACTTACAAGAGTGACATTGAGAATTGCAGCCCAACAAAAGACACCTATTCGAAGATATTGAATGTGAAGCGTATTCGACCACAACAATACGATACGACTGACCTGGTATTTGGATTCTTGGGTTATTTAATCAATTCAAGAAATACAATAACCTACCAAGTTGTTTCTTTTTTCATAACTTGAATTAAATTAACCTACAATAATTTGCAAAATGCACTGCGACTAATACATAGCCCACACAATTGAAAGAATTCATATTTAAAAAAAAACTGATAATTTGATTAATTTTTAAATATTAAGCATAACAAACCTGAACCGCCCCTATTTGATAAATTCATATGCACATCAGCTTATTCCACTAAAAGTAAAACATTCATTATAAGAAAAAGAAAAAACTAACATAGAATAATCAAAATAAGATAATAAGAGAGTGAACTAGCCAATAATTCTTCAGAGTTTAAAAATACCATTAGAGAAGATGTGGTAGTAGCTAAAATCTAAAAACATAACAAAAAAAATAAAAATACAAATTTTTCATTTTTTATTTTTTTATTTTCAAATTTTTGTTAAAAATTTCAATATCCAAAGTATTTTCAAAGTAAGATGCATTTCTTTTTTTTTTAACTTACACTCAACCAAATCATAATAGTATAAGAAGAAATTTTTCTGGTTCGAGTTATAGCTTGACAAATGACGAAAAAACCAAAACCTAAAGTAAAACCGAAGACAGCTCCAATTAAATTATGATCTGAAGTTTGTGGATGATTTAATATTTTAGAATCAGTTGTGTTTGCCATTTAGCAGAAAAAATAAAAAAAATAAAAAAAAAAGAAGAAGATAAATTCTTGAATAATTATTTATTTTCAAATGATGTGAATAAACCAACAATAATGTGTTTAGTTCAAGTGTTGTGTTATCCAAGAACTTGTAGTTTTATCCAGCCATTATAAGAGTTTCTATAGTTGGTCCGAATGAGAATATGTGCTTAATCAAAATAGAAAATTGCCATAGAATGATAAAATGGTCATGACACCAGTCCGGATGAAAGATACATTCACATGAATAAACTCAAGGGATGTAATCATTTTTTCTGAAATTTTTTAATCTATTAATGAAAGTGTACACGATCTCCTCATAGTTTGGTTGGTTTGACTGAAATATGGATTATTTTTTTTTTCCGGTTGGGGGAAAGTAGAAATCAATCAAACGATTTTCAAAACATTGCAAGTCTTTCAGTATTTTTATTTTCAAAACAATTTTTCAGGTATGAATCTGATGGGAAAGAAAGACAAGAAGAAATTCATAACTACTAGTGTGCAATATAAAAAGTAAGGAATTCGCAGCACAAGAATTTTGGAAATTTGTTTTTATTGGATTTTAATTTTTTCTTTCCAAGCTTGACTAGGTGTCTTAAATATTTAGGCGTTAATTCTAAGCAATTCTTGAGTTATTTATCCTAAATAAAAAAAATAGTTGCAAATTTAGTCAAAAAAAAAAATATATAAATAAAAAAGAATCAAAAAAATTGGACCAAATTATAAACAATCCAGCTTAATTAGGGTCGGGAGACTGTCTGAAGTGAGTTTGATGTCTAAGATCATTTACCCTCTTTCCAGCAACAATATCAATCAGGAAGCCCCACCACCAGCATCATCAATTACATTTCTACATTTTCTTCTGTTGAAATGATCATATCTGATTTCTCAGCCCCTGTTCATTTATTCAGCTGTTTTTACCTAAGAAAACTGCAATGGCCAGCCAAACCCTTTGTACATTAGCATGGTGGCAGATGATCAAAAAAAAAAAAAAATATATATATAAGCTCTCAGTCAATAATCTAAATTCAAACTCCTTGGAAAGCACAAAAGTACCCGTCCCAATGGGACCCATGGTTCAATACAGATCTGTGTACCAAAGAGGTTTTTCTGCAGCATTTTTTTCATGGGACCTGCAGATTTCTCATGGCTTTTTGAACACCTTCATCCACTTCTATAACTTGATCCGTTGGGGCCCAGAACACCACTCACAGTTGAGTATCAAATACAAGTTGGTTTGTATCACTTAGGACATGGCATCAGTCATGTCATAGTAGTGAGAAATTTTGAAGTCAAAATTTAGGGTAAAATCCAAAAGCTCTTTGACTGGGCTGAAAGTGGAGGAAAGTTTGCTTTGGAAAGAGTGGAAAGAATTTAGATCTAACTAAAATCAATAATTTATTTCAAATTAGGAAACAGACCTATTTATAGGATCTACTTGCATAATGAAAATATCAAGAAACTAGACAAAATTGTTTTAAAGTAAAATGAATAAAATAAAATATAAAGAATAATATTTGTAACACTAAAAAAAAAAAATCAACCAACTGGCTGCACTTGACTTTTTTTTGTATTGTAATTAACTCAAGGAGAAGAATTTATACAGGACACTATGAGGCATTATTTATAATGAATAAAACAGTCTGAAGATGATCTTCTGATAGGTACCAGTAAGTAAAATTATAATAATTGATTTAATTATTATTTAGTTAATTTAATATTTACTTAGATTAGTTTATAGTTAATTAACCTCAATATTTATTGTAAATAGTGATAAGTTTTACATCAAGAGATATTTAATCTTGAATCACTTTGATTCTCAGCAAGTAGCTCATGTGTACCACATTGGCAAAGAAAAATCTTTTAATAATTTCCAAAGATTCATTGAATCTGTGATTGTCTCACTTCATCATCAAACAATCAGCTTTTTATTTTCCAACTATCAATTTTCCCATTTTATATTCCAAAGAATGATTAAATTTTCTTTTAATATAAAATCCTAATCTTCAGATTCCCAGAATATGAGGAAAACCACCAATGGTAGAGAATTGAATTTTGAAGTAACAAAAGATATCTTCAAGATCATGGGCCATAAGTGGTACAGAGACCCCAATTGCAAAACAGAAAGGAGGATAAGTGGGACACATTTATTAATTTCAAGGGATGGAACTCCATAAGCTTTCAGTGTGTGGGTGATGTAGAGGGCAATCTCTTTGACATGAGTACAATCAAAGGTTTCTTTAATTTTTTTCTAAAATTGTAAAATAACGTTTATAAATATTGTTTGTGTGTTAGGTGTATGGAGGAAATGCTGGCTCAATTCATGATTCACAGGTCTTTTGTATTTCATATTTAGGAAATATGATAAAATGTGGAGAACCCCCCTTCCCATCACCATACATTTTGATTGGGGACTCTGAATATCCAGAAGAAAGCAAAATTCTCATACCATACCACACAACACCAACGGAATCTCTCCAAAATTTTTTCATTCACTCATCAGCAAGGAGGGTAGTCAAACAAACATTTGGCCATCTCAAAAATTGCTTGGAGAACTTTCCTTTTGTTTGTTGCAAGTAATAGATAATACTTAACATGTTTTTAGTTCCAGAAGTTTTTGTTTTATTTTGTGAAAGACAAGAAGGGTGAGATCAATACAGTTTTGATGAATAAAAAAAAAAAAAAGGAAAAGAAAGAGGAAAAGGTAGACGGTGAAGAGGAATAAAGAGAAAGTAAAATGAGTCATAAGTTAGATCCAACAAGTATAACCAACTTTCTGTCAAATGGATTGACCCACACAGCATTATCTAAAGTAGTCAGACACATATTAGAAGGTTAGAAACCTAGTACATTACTTATTTATAATTCAGTGGTGAAAAAGTTCAAGAGATTCAAGAAGGAGTCTGGCCAACCAAATTTTGGCCTACCTATTAGAGAGGAGGACATATACAAATTTGTGACTTGGGCAGCCAGGAACAGCAATGATGAACAGATGTCAAAGATTGCTGCTAAGACAACAGAGTTTTATCTCATTGCAATAAAATCCTGGCATACTTTCCACTGAGAAACATACCCCGCAGTGGTGGAAAGCAGAGTTAAGCTGATTCTGAAAGCATTGGCAAAACACAATGACAAAATCCCACCAAGACTGCGGAAAACACTGGTTCTTTTGAAGGACCTGCTATTTTTGACATTCAATTTGTCCAACAGAAACACATTGGAGATGGCAGTGATGGATTTAGCAATGATTGCATTCTGGGGGATGGCTAGGATGGAGGAATTGACTTACCCTTATAAAGAAGGTACCCTCCCAGTTAAATTAGGGGTCACACCACCAGAAAAATGTGATCAATCAAGGTGAGTTGCTGGATTCCCTCCAACCAGCAGCCAATGTTGTTGGAGGGAGTGACCAGATCCCCTCGAACCATCAGCAAAGGTGGTTGGAGGGAGCCATCAGGTGTGTGATTGTACACCTTCATTGCTCCCTCTGACCACCTCAGCTGGGGATTGGAGTGAGGGATTGGACTCCCTCCAACCAGCAGCCAAGGTGGTTGGAGGGAGAGACCAGATTCCCTTCAATCACCTCAGCTGGGGTTGGAGGGAGCAATTGGATTCCCTCAAACCACCAACCAATCAGGTGGTTGGAGGGAGCAATTGAATTCCTTCCAACCACCAGCTGAGGTGGTTGGGGAGAAATTGGATTCCCTCCAACCACCAGCCAAGGTGGTTGGAGCAAACAGGTTCTACCAGGTGTACAATTGTACACCTTCATTTCTCCCTCCAACCACCTAGGCTTTCCCTTCAATGACCTCAGCTGAGGGATTGGATTCTCAAACAAGATCAGATTCCTCCCAGTCAAGTGTAAAATCATACAACTTTTGTACAAAAATAAAAAAATAAAAAATAAAAAAAATGAAAAAATAAAAAATAATCAGATTCCACCCAGTCAAGTGTACAATTTTACACCATTGTGCAAAAATAAAAAAATAAAATAGAAGAAAATGAAAAAAGAAAAAATAATCAGATTCCTCCCAGTCAAGTGTGCAATCTTACACCTTTGTGAAAAAATAAAAATATATATAATAAAATGAAAAAATAAAAATAAATAATAAAAATAAATAAAAATAAAATAAATAAAAAAATAAAATACTGGCAATCTCTATCTCAATTTACACCCACAATAAGAGACAAGCTGAAACATGCTTTTATAGCAGAATATGATCATAGTGTGCAATGTGAAATCAATCTAGCGCTTGAAAAAAAAAAAAAGTAAGCTCTCCATGCATATTCAAGTTATATAAGTGGTAATATGTAAGAAAACAACCTTGTGACTACTCTATCCCCAGAAATTACAGTTACAACATATTTTGAGTGTCTTAAGCAAGCTAACTTCATCAAACCCCTCTTCCTCCTTTTTGGAGGAGGGATTTAGCCCATAAATGTATGAAGAATGTTAAGGCAATGTATGAAAAGTATTAGGAGAATGTATTTAGAGTGCTAGGGTGATGTTATGGTGGAAGCAACTCACCTTGATTGATCACATTTTTCTGGTGATGTCAAGGTATCAGATGTGACTTTTCAATCCGGGATGGCAACCATATCATTACACAAGGCAAAAAAGTAAAGTCTGGGAGTATTCCAATACAAAAACTACCCATATCACTATTCCCGGTCTTGGTAATCAACAACTACCACACCCAACAACTTTTTTTTTGGGTGCAGAGAAGATAACAAGAGATACCACCTCACAAAACACCAGGCCAATGAGATAGTTGCAGTAGTATGGTGGGAAACGGGGAGCGTGGAGTTAACAGGGCATTCATTCTGAGTAGGTGGAGCAATACTCAGGATGGCTCTGGGGACATCAATTGAAGAATTAAAGTTCTTGGGACAATGGTCCTCTGATTGCTATAAATTTTATGTTCAACCATATAAAGAGGATCAGGTTAAATCAGCAAAAACACTGCTGGTGCAAAAAAAAACCCCTTATAGATATATAAGGACATGCACATGGTTACAATAGTTATGATTAAATAGAATAGAATAAAGATGAGGAGAAAGAAAAATTAGTAGGAGATGATAAAGTAGGATAAATGAAGACATAAAGATAGGAGGAGTCTAAACAGTGGCTTAAGAGAGAGGAGGGGAATATTCCACCCAAGTGAGGGGTGTGCACAGGGCTCAGACTCTGGTGGAATCTGAGTTATGAGCTCCGGCAAACACCTGAAGTCATGCACTGTGGTCCTTTCCCCCTCTCCGACGGTTTGTTTTGTTTCAGGAGAGGGTTTGAGCCAGGGTGGGTCAGCTATGCTACAGTTAGCGTTAATGTAATGTAGTGCTGGCGCTTTGCGCTATGCTAACCAGAAGTTACAGTTAGTGCACAATTTTAAACACTAACGCTACAAAAAAATGGATTTTTTTTTGTAGTGTTAGCATAGCGTTAGCTGAGCCATAATAAAACCAGCTAACAATACTCAGATTTCCCTGTAGCAGGATGGTAGCGGTTTTAGCAAGTCAAAAAGCTACACTCACATGTAGCGTAGCAATAGTGTAAAATTTAAGCAACTAAAGATTTTTATTTCAATTAGTTTTTAAAATCAATCTTAATTTTTTATTTACAATTATTTATTTTTTTAATAAAAATAAAAATAATGAAAAATATAATAGAAATAGTTTTTACCTAAAGGCAGCTAATTTTAGATGTCCTTTAAACTATTTTAATAAGATTGATTTTTACTTAAGATATAAAATAATAAATAATGATTTTATTTTATTATATATTTTTTTATTGATAATATATTTCAAATATTTAATTGATATTTAAATAATAATAATGATTTTAATGATATTATTTTTATGTTCTTTAATTATTTTATTAATGATGATAATTTTTTAAAAACTTTTAAAATGAAAAAATTCTTCTTGATTGTTATTTTTGATTTGGTTGATTGTTGATCTTCAATCAATTCAAAAATATAATCAAACTAATTGTTTTTCAACAATTCAAAAAGAATAACATGTTTTCAGCTTCATTGTTGAAAACATGTTAGACTGATTTTTAAGTTTTTATAAAAAAAAAAAATATCATTAATACATTAATGTTTGAATCGTGAAATAAGTTTTTTCATAAAAACTTTATTTCACTTTTTCATTAAAATTATTTTTAATTTTTTATCTTTATTTAATAATTTTAAATTTTAAAATTATAGATTTACCTTAAATCTTTTGAAATATTTACTTTAAATATTTATATTCGATTTAAATTTTTTAATATTTTTCTTTTCATTTTTATCTGATAGAAAAATATTTTTTATTTATTTATTTTTATATTTAAAAATTAAAAATTCAGATTTAATTAATATTAATATCTGTATTTTAATTCTAAATATTTCTTTGTTTTGTTTTTAAATTTTATTTTAAAATTTAAAAACACTTACTATTTTTATTTTCAATATTTTGTTTCCTTTTATTATCAACAATATTTTGACAAATAGTACCCACTAAGCTATCATTTAGCGTAGCTTGTTATAAGCTACACTACATGTTAGCGTTAACCAAGAGTGTAGCAGACAAAAATAGGATTACTGAAGAAAAAAAAAAGAAGCCCATACTTATAAACAATAAAAATAATGAAAATAATATATGAGACACCATCTTCATCCAGTAGGATACCAGGATAAAGAGTCTGCTGAATTTTGAAAACTAAAGTTTGTTTTCAATCATTTGACTACATGAATTTATTCTACAATTTTTAACAATCAATCCAATTGATTATTAATTTCGATAAAATGAAATTTCACTCCTATTTTAGAAATTACTTTAATTTAAATAATAAAAATAATTTTGAATAAACATAATAACAATAATAAATTTTTGAAATAAGTATTCTTCTTTTAGTTTTCAGCTGTTTTAATAATGAAAATTTAAATGATAATAAGAATCTTATTTGGATGATATTTTAGTTTTTTTTGCATTTGTTTTTGATTAATGATATTGTTTTATACTTTTATAATTATAATTTTATTTTATTTAATTGCCTTTTATTGTAAAAAGAGAAAAATTTATTTTGAAAATATTCTTTGCTTTTCTGTTTCTTGATTTCAATCTCTGAAATTAAAATCAAAAATAGCAATGGTTTCAATCAATTATATCATCTTTAATTCTTGATTAGTTTCAAGTTTTTCAAATTGACATTTATTTCATTTCATTTCACATTTTAAAACTTTGTGTTGAAATTTGATTTTTTATTTATTGATATAAAATTTTGTTTTGTATATTTATAATTATATTTTTCAAATGATTCAACTTTGAATTATTATTTACCTATTTTAATCTTTTTGAGATGGTTTTAAACAAATCTATTTGATTAAGAATAATTTATAATTTTTCTTTCAAGATTTATCTGATTGAAAAACTATTCTATTTTTCAAAATAATACTTTTTATAAAATTAAACATACAGAATTTTGATTTCATTAATTGATTTCTGTTATTAGCTTTCTTTTATTTAAATATTTATGAAAAAATCCACAACTGTTTGTCAATGAATTCTTTTTTCTCTTTCTTTTTAAAACTTTTGACTCATTTTGACAGATTGAATGGGAAATACTTTACCCTTTACCAATAGACAGAGGTGTTTGCTCCCGCTTATCTTTTTCTTATTTTTGATACCATGCTATATCTCCTACCTATCATTCTCAATCAAGTCAGGTCAAATCAACAGGATTTCAAATCAACATCCATCATATCATGATCATGAAGTTAAGAGAGGTAGCAATAGTAACAAAGTTTAAAAAAAATTAAGCAAAAAGATATTTAATATCATCAATTGGATAGTTCATATATGAGGAATTGGACTTACAGAGGATTTTAAAATGGTAATCGCAATGGGGAAGGCTGTCAGGAGTGCAGGCAGAGAGCTTTGTGAATGTTACAAACTTAATTTTTGCGTATTTGAAGGATGAAAGATAGGTTATTTTTTTACATGGAATTTGAACCACCATAGCTTCGCAACCAGTCAACCTTTTTGGGACGATTGAGCACTCATTTGAAAGAGGAGATCAAATGCTACAAGTCTGTCTGCGGAAACCAAGCCTGAAAGTGAAATTTTTGCAGGATCTACTTGATTTAAGTTTTGTCATGTGATAGTTGTTGATTTGATGATTCTAATGAAAAATACTATGGTCAAGGATTGAGATGAATGTATGAGATTGTGATGAGCTGAGGGCTTTTTGTTGGAGGGTGACTCAACTTGTTTTCTTTTTTTGATTTATCAAGGTGGGTGAGTGTTATTCTAAGAAAAAAACATAAAAAAATAAAGAAACACATCAATGAGTATCATTAAAAAAAAAAGAAAACAATTGATTGATCGATAAGAAAGACCTTTTGGGGTGTGAGAGGATACCCTGGAGGGTGACTAACCTTCTTCTTTTTTTATTAATCAGGTTGGGTGAGTGTTTTTTTAAGAAAAAAAAAACATAAAAAAATAAAAAGTGTTGATTTGTCTAATTAGAAAAAAAGTTGATTGGTTGATAAAAAAAACCTTTCAGGGTGTCAGAGGGATCCCTCAAGGGTGACTCAACTTATTTTTTGTTTTGTTTAATCAGGGTGGGTGTTACTTGAAAAAAAAAAAAAAAAAATATATATATATATATATAAAAAATAAAATAAAAATGTGATCAATTGATAACAAAGCGTAGCATAGTGTGTGATCAACTATGCTATATGTTAGCGTAGTCACACCCTACGCTACGCTGAATGTTGGATTAGTCACACGCTATTATAAATTTTAGTGCAGTCACACGCTACACTAATTTTTAGCTGAATTTCTGTTAGCGGTTGAAAAGCTACGCTACCTGTTAGTGTAGCAGTGGTTAATTTCATCTAACGCTACAGAAATTCTGGGGAAAAAAAAATTGCGCTACACTAACATGTAGTGTAGTGGCCCGTAGCGTCAGCTAACGCTAACCAAATCCTGGGGGGAAAAATCATCACTGCACTACCCTACATTTGGCCTGTAGTGTAGTGTAGCGTAGCAACCCACCCTTGGTTTGAGGCCCCCCACACTCACTCAGCTGACTTTTTGCCCCCCATCAAACAGGAGCTTTGTTGGCCTCTGTCAGTGGCGTAGGATGTCAAAGTTAGGAATTTGCCTACTCCGCTTGAGCTCAGCGCATGTGAGCTGCACCGGGTAGCTGGGATGGACTTGGCTACTTTGATGAAATAAAAATGATTGGGTCAGAGCCTAAATTTTCTCTTACATGAAAAATGGTTCAGCTCCTCTTTCAAAAAATATCCTCAGCTTCTCATCAGCTCTCTATCCTTAATCCTCAGAATACAACATGATAATTATGACGAATCAGATGGTCAGTCTGACAAGAATGCACCAAAAACAACCAGCTTGCATTTGAAGCATAATAATTCCACCATTATTCTTGATTTGAAAACCAAAGTAAGTGATTATTGAAAGTAGATTGATTTGAAAAAAATGTTGAACTTCTAAATTTATTACTAAAGAACTTAAACCAGACTAAAAAAGAAACAAGTCAAAAAATAGAAAGAAGCATAAAGAACAAATAATCAAAAAGAAAACAAACCACAAGAATAATTCTAGTGAATTTTTAAGAGAGGATAATTGGACTTAATGAGGAGGATTTTTGGTCAGACTGATGAAAGAGAGCAGAAGAAAATAGAAACATGAAAGAAAGCAGTGAACAATTTAAAAAAGTGAATTAGTTCTTTTGACTTCAAACAACAAGAAAATGAGAATGAGAAAAAGAATAAAAAAAGAAACAAACAGCAGTGATAAAACACTAAGAAGTAATTGAGATTAATAATTCTTGAAATGATTCTAGGAAAACAGGGAGGATACTAGAATCTTTGAGATCAAGAATGAGAATTTAGATTGATGTGAGTGATTGTTGAAAGAAGGCTTGATTGAGTAATTTACTAGTTTTATTCCTGCCTCTGAAGTACTTGATGTGATTGAGAACTTGGTTCTTGATTTTTAAGTAAAAGATGAGCAGATGGAAAGAAGCTACCGGTGTAAAATGTGTCGAGTGAGACAAGGAAAAAAATGGTGAAAGAAAGAGACCCCCTGGCAATTTGACTAAGCCATCAAAAATTCAACAGCCCTTCATGTTTGAAGACAAAAGAACAGACAGACATTTGTTGTTAAGTTTGGTGACTGAGGCTTGAGGAGCAGCTTTAGTCAACGCATCGGCTATCATTTTGTCTGAAGAAATGAGTTTGATATCAATGATTTTGTTCTTAAATTTTTCTCTTAAACTCTTAATTTTAATGTCAAGATGCTTCGTTTTGGAGTTGGAGCCGAAGTGCTTTAATTTTTCCAGAAGTCCCTTATTGTCAATGTGAAATAAGGTCGAAGGAAGCTTGATTTTCCAAAGTTCTTAAATGAGAAAAGAAAGCCATTGACTTTCTTGTTCACCGTCGGATAATGCGTTCATCTCAGATTCTGTCGACAACATGGTAATATTTTTCTGCTTTTTGCTGTTCCATAGTATGGGACAAGACTTCCAAAAAGCTACTGATCCGCTCTGTGAGATTCTTGTCTCTTGATCCTCGGCTCATGTAGCGTCCGTAAAGAATTGAATATGATCAAGAGAGGGAGATGTTTCAGGCTTCAAGATGAGCCCAAGGTCTATGGTTCCCTTCAGATACTTCCAGCAATGCAAGACCTCCTTCCAGTGACTAAGTCCGGGTCTTTGATTGAATGTGGACAGAATAGAATAGACACTGCAGAAGCAAGATCCGGTCTTGTCCTACATGCGAGATAGTTTAAGATACCTGTATAGGACCTGTAGTTTATGTTTAAGCTTAAGAATTCGGAATGATCTTTGTCCGAAGCAGAGCAAAGTTGAATAGCTGGTGTCATCGGTGTCTTTACTGGTCTGCAGTCCGAGAGATTGAGAAGCTCGAGGCCTTTGCTGATTAAAGCGCCTTGAGACAGTACAATGTGATCTGAGACAATTTTCAAATTCATGCCCAACAATGTATCAGGCAAATGGGCGGTGGAATGCGGAAACCTCTTTAGAAAAAGATTTTCGAATCTTTCAGTTTCACCGACAACGACCATGTTGTCGACATGGAAAAAGATAAAGGATTGTTTTGTTTTATGGATAAATAAGCAAGCGTCAGAGTTTGAAGCTAGGTAATCGATCTCTTCAAACCATGACGTTAAGGTTTCGTACCAGTTTCTGGGTGCTTGCCTAAGTCCGTATGGTGATTTCACAAGCTATAAGTAATTGCATCGTCTCTTTGAGCCTTTGGGAGTGTGAATGTAGATTTCTTCTTCAAGAGGAGCAAAGAGAAAGGCACTCTCACGTTGAATTGCCTGATTGGAAGCTTAAAATCAATGGCTAGCACAAGCAGAGTCAGAAGCGAGGGAAATTTCCCGGTTGGAGAAAAAGTTTTGAAGAAGTCTCTCCCTTGAGTTTGAAGAAAACCCTGTCTGCATAACCTGGCCTTAAGTTTAACAGGAGATGAGTTAGTCTCAGGTTTGGTTCTAAACACCCACATAGTCTTGAGAGCTTTTTCCGGAATTTTGTCGTAGTCTTGCCAGACTTCATGAGATTCAATGTTTTCAAGTTCTTTGTTCATAGCCTCTTTCCATCCGGAGGAGTTGACACCACTTATAGCCCGCTTAAATGTCTTTGGGTCTTCAGCTAGACAAGAGTGCTTGGCAGGTTTTACTTGGAGCGTACAATTTTGGAGAGTTCTTCCTACAGACTCGGCTGATTTGGGAATCAATATTTCGGTCACGTTATTGTCATCTGAATGTGGACCATCATTGGTGGATTCAAAGATATCAGTGTCATTTTCACTTTCGACATCTTCTTCTTTGATTCTAATGTTTTCTTCATGTCTTTCTTCAGTATCAATTTTATTTATATGTCGGATATTTTCAGTTTTGTCTTCAATAATCAATTCATTGTCT
>KN361234.1:5074-16937 GCA_000785685.1 Uromyces viciae-fabae | reverse complement strand
CTGAACTTGACCAGATCAGTTCAGGATGAAAGAACAGGCTAAAAATTCCTTGAGGCTGCCAAGCTGTTATTCTACGTAAGCCTAAGATTCTCCTACCTGGATCATATGCGGCAATGACTATAAAAGACATCTCCTTCTTTGCTTGAAGGATCACTCATTGTTATTTTTCTCAATTTAAACTTTAGGCAACTTCATCTCGCTCACCTTTGTCAGACAGAAGACTGGGTTTTTACCAGCTTGTTCTTCTATTGCTCTCAACTTCCTCTCAATCAATCACTTTTTTCATAAAAATTTTTTGTTCATCTCATCTTTTTCATCTATAAAAAACTCTTAAATCACTTGAAAAAAAAGTTTAATTTCTCCTTATTGTTACATATCTGATTATCATTTCTTCTATTAAACTACGGCAGCATACCAATAATAAAATTGGGTGAGATTAATGGTTCAAATGGTCATCTCCCACCCAGTTCTAAAATCAATGAATGATAAATCATCTCTACTCTCAATCAAATTTCTGGTTTCCTCCCATGAATTTAGCTATCAATGATAATACTGAAGCCAGAGTGCTACCACACCAGATTTGTAATATAATCTCTGAGAAATTTAATTATCTCTCCCATTTAGATTGAAAAATATTTTGTTTGTATCTATTCCTTTCTTAAAAAAAAAAAAATTGTAGAAAAAATAAAAATAAAAATGCTTCAACAAATTTTGCAAGTAGAACTGAATTCATCAATGAGCCACATAATGGAAAGCTGCAGCCCAATGATATTGCTTATGGTTTAACCCTCCACATGAGCTTGATCCAAATTTTTTATTTGGAAAATGGAAGTATGAACACCCACTTTTCAAAAGCAAAGTCAGTTTCTTCATTTCTTTTTTCAAAGTATTTCTTTTATCACAAACAAATTATTCATGATATATTAATCTTTTGAAAATACTCATGAATCATTGAATCCAAAGTATTTCTTTTATCACAAACAAATTATTCATGATATATTAATCTTTTGAAAATACTCATGAATCATTGAATCATGTGATCCCCTTCTTTTTTTTACTCTGATTGATCCAATTGAAAAAAAAATCTTGTTTAAAAATCATCTTTTTTTTTTTTTGTGAACAGAAGGCAGACAAGGTAGACTGTTGAATAAGGACAATCAGATTGTTTTATTCTTTTCTATGGAAAAGAAGGTTGTCACCAGGTGAACATGAAGGGTTCTGGAAAACCGTTTCCCCAATAAAGCCCTCCATGTACAACACTGGGAGAGTTAAAGTAGTGGTGGAAGAGAGAAATGGATGGAGGAAGAGGGGATTTTTAAACTTAAAAGAAGAAAACAAAGTAAAATATAAAGATTGTTAAATTAAAGTATGATAAATTTCAGTAAAACTTTAAACATACTTGAATCATAAATTAAAAGACCAATCATCATGATTTTTTTGCTCAAAAGAAAGCTGCGATTGAGGGCTACAACTTTGTGAGCCAATGTTTTGGGATAAAATGATTATTTGCTGAGATGGAATTGTTTAAAGTGGTCTATAATTGTGATACTTGTTAGACCTGGCAACTTAGTTTTTTTTTGTAAAAAAAAAAGGAAAAGTGAGGTGAGTGGGAAGTGAAAAGTGGAGAGAGAAAAATCAATCACTTTTCTGACCTAGGGGATATTGATGTGAGGTGAGTGTTGAGTGAAAAGTGGAGAGGAAAAAAAAACTTGCTGGTTGGACCTGGCAAGTTGGATTTTCATGAGTTTTTTTAAAAGAATTAAAAAATTAAATGTGAGGTGAGTGCTGAGTGAAAAGTGAAGAGGAAAAAAAACTCACCTGTTGGACCTGGCAAGTTGAATTTTGATGAGTTTTTTAAAAGAAAGAAAAAATGTCAATGTGAGGTGAGTGCTGAGTGAAAAGTGGAGAGGAAAAAAAACTCACCTGTTGGACCTGGCAAGTTGAATTTTGATGAGTTTTTTTAGAAATAGCTCAACTTGAAATTAATCCAACTGAATATGCAAAATTTGCAGTCCATGTTTGAAGAACTAAATTTTGAAGCTGATTTCACAAGTCAACAATTATTGGCCTCAAACTGATATATATGTAAAAAAAAATGACAAACCAATGGGGTAATTTAAGCTTAGCATGCCTGCCATTGACATTTGCTGGATTTAATTACCAATTAAATGGCCTGATGCAGCTGAGTGCTAGCAGAACTTCGGATAAGTTGTTCAACATGGCAGTGATATCTTATTTTTTCATCAGGATTCTTCATGTGCAGTACTTTCTTGTATATTTCATTTTAAACTGAATTTTCTGTTTCTAAGTTAGTTCCAACCAGTTATTTTCCAACAATATGATTAGTGTTGCTCTTTCTAATCCACTTTGTCGATTTTTTTTTTTTCATTACAGATGATGTTTTTTTTTTGTTCAATGCTTTGCCTCATGGTGGGTTATTCACGTAATGCTTTCCGTATTCTGATATAGTGTTGTTAGTTATTTTTATCCCAGTCCCAGAAAAAGAAATGAATCTTGTTAGAGGATAACTGATGTTTCTACAAATCAAAAAGTAAAAACTTTAGTTCCCATTTGTACAGGTTTTATTGAAGAATGATTCTTTTGATGGTTAATGTTGTATTATTTCTTTTTATGTAAGAGAAATAAAGCATATGGAGAGAGATTTAAAAAAATGTGGCTTGACAGCATGAGAAAGCTGAATTACATTATTGCTTATACCATTTTCTTCTAGCAATGATATCCAGATTGGTTGTGAAATTGGTTGTCATGGCAATCATTTGCGGCAGTTGCCAAGATCCAATCACATGTAATGTAAGACTTTGAATAAAGATGGAGTCTTGAAATAAAGACATCATACAGAGCTTCCACATTATTTTCTATATTCTGATGTAGTGTTATTGGTAATTTTTATCCTGGTCCCGAAATTCAAGAGAAAAAAAAAGTTACTGTCAAAAAAAAAAAAAAGATAAGACAGTAAAAGAAAAACGGTGAATTCCATGGTAATGATTATGGCACCCTGATGGAAATAATTTACCACATTGTTAGTATATTGTTCTTTTCACAAGAGTTTGATGTAAGATGTTTATGGATTGAGAAAATAGGTTAGTACAGGAGACGGTTGGAGGGATGAGCATGATTTGAAACGGGGATGTTAGTTGTTTGACCCCAATTTGTAACGTGGCACATTATGTTCCAAGAAAAATTGGAGAACCCTTTGTAAATTGGCGGAGGTGGCGTCTTTTGTTGTCGTTACCAATAATAGAAATAGTGATGCCTAGTACTGTAGGAATAATGAAAATTAAAATCACCACGTGATTGTGGGCTGTGGTCTAGAATGTTATATAAGGCAGCCCCTTATAGAGAGTTGACCCCAGCTCCAAAGCCCCACCAATGTGTGGTGCTTAAGTTCAAACTTTCAGAGAGGGAAATTGTTAATATTTTGAATCTTAGTCATCTTATTTTTTTTAGTATTTTTATTTTATTTATTTATTCTTATTTATTTTTATTTTATTTTATTTTTTATTTTTCTCTCATTGTTTATCTATCAATTTTCTATCTCTTAGGGCTTATTTATCAGTTAGACCCCCTTCCACATCATCTCTCTTAGTCTAACTCCGCTCTTTCTATCTAACCTCACCTTTATCTCACTCTTCTATCATATCAAGGTCATCTCAGCACTGGAGTCTCACTTTGTGGTATTTAATCTATTTTATTCTCATACTTATTTTTTATCATTATATTTTTACTCACCACTCTTATTTTTCTTCAGGTTCTCTGTATCTTTGTTTATTTATTTTATCTTGTCTTTATCTCAGAGCTTTCTTCATTGGACATTTGTCCTTTAGGTATTTTTATTTTTGTTTATTTCCTTTTCATTATTTTTCTTCTTATTGTTTTTACTCCTTTGCTGAAATCAAAACTTTAGTTCTTTACTCAAATCTAAAATTAATAGATTTACAGTCTCGAGGAAGAGACTCGGTATCGACTTATATCAAATTGGAAAAGTACACTCATACTTGCTTTGGACTAGTCGTTATTGATTGGGCCCTGCGGAAACTTATTCCAATTCTTGTTTATACATCTATCGGTATTGATTCAATTCCTCCTCGCTCAACAATTTTCCGAGATTTTTTTAACTAAAGGACAATTGTTCATCTATCACAACGCTCTGCTACATTCATCTATCTCAACGCTCTGCTATCTTAAAACCTCAAGATGTCATCTGAAGACAATCTATCAGCTATAACTAAGACCATACCATTGCTAGACTCATCTAACTTCAACGAGTGGTTGGTCAGAATACAAATTTTTTTAAAACATAAAAATCTTCTTAAATATTGTCTTGAAGAACCCAACTCTTCACTCTCAGGCGCAGCAGAAGCCAATGTTAATTCAAAAAGGACTGAAACAGCTCTAATACTTATTTCTAGGATCAGCTCAGAGGCCTTTGAACTGCTATCTTAAAACCTCAAGATGTCATCTGAAGACAATCTATCAGCTATAACTAAGACCATACCATTGCTAGACTCATCTAACTTCAACGAGTGGTTGGTCAGAATACAAATTTTTTTAAAACATAAAAATCTTCTTAAATATTGCCTTGAAGAACCCAACTCTTCACTCTCAGGCGCAGCAGAAGCCAATGTTAATTCAAAAAGGACTGAAACAGCTCTAATACTTATTTCTAGGATCAGCTCAGAGGCTTTTGACGCAGTCATTGATATTGATAATGCAGAAGATCCTTATCACATCTGGAAAAACATTCTCAACAGATATGCATCCCAATCTTTCAACAATAAAGCTAGAATCTGGTTAAAGTTTATGAGAATGGAATGGAATGGGGATCTTAAGGTGTTTATTCAAGACTGTAGAAAAATTCTTAATGAAGTGGCTATGGTTAAACTAGGTGTACCTGCTAATGTTTTATGTTATTCCATCTTGGCTAAATTACCTAAACACATGTGGACCATTGTAGACACTATGGTATTGAATGAATCATTTGTATCAGTTCCAGAAGCCACTCTATCTAAACTACAAGAATTTGTCTATGCTGAGGAATCTAGAAAACCAGAAATCAAACATGACGTGAATAAAATTAAAGAGGAATCTGCATCAGCTCTGTATCAACAGTCTAACACCAGAAAATTTAATAGAGCAAGAAACACAAATTACTGTGGTCAAGGCAAACACAATCCTCTATCTGCTCACAGTAAAGACAAGTGTTGGACTCTTCATCCAGAACTTAGACCTGTAAAAAAACCTAGTCAATCTCACTCTACTGAAGCTGAAGTGCAACCTAGTCTTCTTACTGCCACTGTTGCCAATCCTGAATGTCATCTTTCTCAATCTGCTGTCAAACTTCCTGTTCTTGATTCTGGAGCCACTCATCACATGCTGAACAATAAAGAATTCTTTGAAACCATGACTCCTGCTCAACTTAAAGTCTTAACTGGAAATGATAAGAACAATTTAGATGCTCAAGCAATTTTGTTGGACTCTTCATCCAGAACTTAGACCTGTAAACAAACCTAGTCAATCTCACTCTACTGAAGCTGAAGTGCAACCTAGTCTTCTTACTGCCACTGTTGCCAATCCTGAATGTCATCTTTCTCAATCTGCTGTCAAACTTCCTGTTCTTGATTCTGGAGCCACTCATCACATGCTGAACAATAAAGAATTCTTTGAAACCATGACTCCTGCTCAACTTAAAGTCTTAACTGGCAATGATAAGAACAATTTAGATGCTCAAGAATTGGTACTGCCTCTTTCATTAATAATCAAGGCAATAAAATCATTCTTGAAGATGCCTTATATGTTCCAAATATGAATAGAAATTTAATATCATTAGTCAGGATTTTCAAAAATTCTTTATCTCTTACTAAAACTGAAAATAACCTTGTCAAAGTAAATATAGATAACAAAGTTTCTCTTCAAGCTCATACTGAAAATAATTTGTTAGAACTATCAGATTTCACTCATAATGCAATGAAAACTTCTTCTTCCTCTTACTTGTCTGAACCCTCTAGTGAGCCTTGGCATGAAAGACTTGGTCATCCTCATGATTCATATTTGAAGAGAATTTTTCCTGAAGTGAATACTATAGACTGTGAAATCTGTACCATCAGCAAGATGAAGCATTCTCCTTTTAAGAGTCATTTTAAATCTGTTTCATCTGTTCTTGAGGCAATACACATCGATGTAGTTGGACCTTTTTCCACACTCTCAATATCTGGATCCTTGTACTTTCTTACAATTATTGATCAATTCTCAGGATACAAAACAGTGAAATTTTTAAAACACAAATCAGAAGTGATTGATAAAATTAAAATTTATAAATCTGAAGCAGAAAATCAGACAGGAAAATCAATTAAGACAATTATTTCTGATGGGGGTGGTGAATTTAATAATAATGATTTTACTCAATTCTGCTCAGAATCTGGCATCATACATCACTTTTCTCCACCATATACTCCTCAAAACAATGGTATGGCTGAAAGAGCCAACAAAGCTATAATTGAAAAAGCTCGATGTCTACTTACTCAATCAAACCCTCTTACTTTCTTACAATTATTGATCAATTCTCAGGATACAAAACAGTGAAATTTTTAAAACACAAATCAGAAGTGATTGATAAAATTAAAATTTATAAATCTGAAGCAGAAAATCAGACAGGAAAATCAATTAAGACAATTATTTCTGATGGGGGTGGTGAATTTAATAATAATGATTTTACTCAATTCTGCTCAGAATCTGGCATCATACATCACTTTTCTCCACCATATACTCCTCAAAACAATGGTATGGCTGAAAGAGCCAACAAAGCTATAATTGAAAAAGCTAGATGTCTACTTACTCAATCAAAATTATCTTCAAAATTCTGGGCTGAAGCAGTCAACACAGCTACTGATTTATGCAATTTATTGCCATCAAGTTCCAGAAATTTTTCAATTCCCTATGAAATTTGGTACCATAAAATATTCAATTATGAAAAACTAAAACCTTTTGGCTGCCTTGCATATTATTTGAAAAATGAAAAATTCAGATCCTCAAAATTAGATACTACCGGTGAAAAAGGAATTTTTATTGGTTATATTAATGATTTTTCAACATTTAAATTGCTGAGTGCCACAGGAAGCCTAATTTCAACAAGAGAGGTATTATTTAAGGAGGATCAATTTCTGGGGGTGAATAGAAAAGAATTACAGTCTGAAATTGAAACTTTTGAGCTGAACCACAGGAAGCCTAATTTCAACAAGAGAGGTATTATTTAAGGAGGATCAATTTCTGGGGGTGAATAGAAAAGAATTACAGTCCGAAATTGAACCTTTTGAGCTGAAAATTCAAGAAAATACATCAAATCCATCTCAAGTACAATCTGAAAATCCAGTAACTCAAGAAATTAATGAGGAAAATGAAAGAATAAATGAAATCAATGAAACAATTGAAAATGAACAGAATAGACCTTCTCAAGAAATAAACCGTGAAATTTTGACCAGAAACATTCTAAATTATGATAGAAGAGGTAACATTATTAATGTCAATTTAGCTGAGTCTTACTTTGCTGAACCATCATATTACAATCAAGCGATTAATTCTGCTCAATCAAAGGAATGGACTCAAGCAATTAATAAAGAACTAGAAAACATGAAAAATCATGAATTTTGGGAAATAGTAGAAAGAAAACCAGAAGATAAGTTGTTAAATTGCACGTGGGTGTTTAAAGTCAATAAGAATTCAGAAAATGAACCCACAGAATATAAGGCAAGGCTCTGCGTGCAGGGATTTTAACAGATGGAAGGATTGGATTACTTTACCACATTTGCTCCAACAGGAAGATTAACCTCACTCAGAATCTTGATGTCTTTTGCGCTGGATAATCAATTAAAATTTCATCAAGTGGATATCAAGAGCGCATTTTTCAATGCTCCATTATCTGAAAACATTCTATTAAGGCCTCCTCCTGGCGTCCATGTTCAGGAGAACCAAGTTTTGAAGCTTCGGAAAGCGATGTACGGGCTTAAACAGGCGCCGCAAGCCTGGCACAACACCTTCAAGGATTGGCTATTTTCCGTAGGGTTCCATCAATGCGATGCGGAACCCTGTGTCTTTTGGCGGAAAGGAACCTTTCTATGAAAGATCCGACAATCTTTAAAGATGAATTAAAATCAAGATTTCAGATAAAAGACTTGGGAGAAGCATCATTTCTTCTTGGTATGAAAATTACTCACAATCAAGACTCTTTTACCATCTCACAATCACATTTCATCAACAACTTATTAAATCGATTCAACATTATTTACTTGAATCCTTCTAGAACCCCTCTAGATCCAAAAATTTGTCTTACTAAAGCGACGGATGCCAAAATTGAAGAGTTTGCCAAATTAGAGATCAATTACCGAGCATTAATCCGTTCGTTGAATTACTTAAGCACTACGTCCAGGCCTGACATCACCTTTGCTGTAAGTGCCCTGTTGCAGTACTTGAATGATCCGGGAATTAAACATTATGAAACAGCTATTCAAGTTTTCCGATACTTGAAATATACAAAAGAATCAAAATTGAAAATTACTAGAAATAAATCCGACACAGTGACTCTAAAAGCATACACCGATGCAGACTGGGGTAACTGTGAAGACTCAAGCAAATCTATCACAGGGTTTATTGTACTTCTCAATGGCAATGTAATTTTGTGGAAATCGAAGAAACAAAATACCATCTCATTATCTACAACAGAACCTGAGTATAAAGCTATTGGTGATACAGTGAAGGAAATTATGTGGATCAAAATAATCTTAAAAAATATTTGTAATATTAATCTCAAGGTTCCAACACCAATTTATGAAGACAATCAAGGTGCAATAGATTTAGCAAATAATCAGTCTAATCATAATAACTTCAAAACTAAACATATGAAAATAAGATTTCATTTTATTAGAAATGAAATAAAGATTAATAAAATTCAACTTCAATATGTCAAGAGTGCATTCAATCTGGCTGATTTTCTGACTAAACCAGTGGGAACAACTTCAATGAAAAGAGCTAGAAATTTTCTCAATACTTAGTTGTTGCTTCTATCCAATTTTGTCTAGAAGCATGGGGGGATGTTAATATTTTGAATCTTAGTCATCTTATTTTTTTTATTTTATTTATTTATTTTTATTTTATTTTATTTTTATTTTTCTCTCATTGTTTATCTATCAATTTTCTATCTCTTAGGGCTTATTTATCAGTTAGACCCCCTTCCAAATCATCTCTCTTAGTCTAACTCCGCTCTTTCTATCTAACCTTACCTTTATCTCACTCTTCTATCATATCAAGGTCATCTCAGCACTGGAGTCTCACTTTGTGGTATTTAATCTATTTTATTCTCATACTTATTTTTTTATCATTATATTTTTACTCACCACTCTTATTTTTCTTCAGGTTCTCTGTATCTTTGTTTATTTATTTTATCTTGTCTTTATCTCAGAGCTTTCTTCATTGGACATTTGTCCTTTAGGTATTTTTATTTTTGTTTATTTCCTTTTCATTATTTTTCTTCTTATTGTTTTTACTCCTTTGCTGAAATCAAAACTTTAGTTCTTTACTCAAATCTAAAATTAATAGAAATTATCACCATTTTTTGGATAAAAGTGGGATTTAGAGGTATTTTAATTTTAATTCAATTTTTTCTGTAATAATTTTAATTTTAAATTTTAAAAACCCTTAAAACTTTTAATTTTGTTATTTTTTTTTCTTTTTTTCAATTTCATTCAGAAAGTTTTGATAATTTTTTGTGCCTGCTCACAATCCCTGGAAACTTTGCATGCCTCTGCTAGCCACATGTGACTACACAGCATGCTTCTATTATGATGTCTTTGATGGATCAAATCAGGTCAAAACCACAAAATTTTTGGCGGTCATCCATCATATAACCATTTCAGACAGAGCACAATATGAGCAAGAAAAAATAAAAAAATAAAACAAAAGATGTTAGCTTAAAAGATCATTAATCAATAAATTCATTTTTTGCTTTTTTTTATAATGGAAGTAGAGTGTAAGAAAAATCTTTGCTTGAAGGACACAAGATGACTTACCTTGCCCTTTTCCCTATATTGATAAATAAAGAGAAAAGGGAAGCAGTGGATTTCTGAAATAAAATGAAAATTAGCAATCTAAGAAAAAAAGAAAAAAAAACATCAAACAAGAAAGCCTAAGTGACTTACATATTATATTTTTCAATCCAGTTATTTATAACCAATAGAGTAGGAAACAGAGGAAGAGGATTAAAAAAATAGTTAGTCAGATATTGCTTGTAGAAGAGTGAAAAAAGACTTACCTTGAAGCAATGTTTTTTTTTCAGTTTTGGTCACTTAGTAGAGACAGAGTTGTTTTTCCTGTTTTTTTTTTTTTTCAATATTTTTTTTGGTGCAAATGTGGGGTTTTTTTTTTTTTTTTTTTTTGGTGGAAATGTGGGTGAGGGTTTTTTGTTCTGTGGGTTAGGTTAGTCAGTTTATTTTTTTTGATGGAATTGTGGGCTAGGTTAAACTTTTTTTTTTTTTTGATGGAATTGTGGGGTAGGGTGTTTGCTTTGTGGGCTAGGGTCAACAGCAGGCCGCTATGCTACGTTACACTTTTTGACCAAAAACATGTAGTGTAGCGGTCATTTTTCAAAGTTAGCAGTGTGTAGCATTAGCTCAATTTGTACTTGCACTACGCTACCATGTAGCATAACAATTTTTTTTTTTTTGGGAGCCTGTAGCGTTAGTTGTCAAATTTTCAGAGTTAAAAAAGCTTGTAGCGTAACTTGGGTGCAACTAACACAAATTTTTCTGCCTGGTAGCGTAGTTGGTCTTGAGCTACCCTACACTACGCTACAGGTGTAGCTACGCTACCAGTTCAGCTACGCTACAGGTGCTGCTACGCTACAGGTTTCAACCATGAAGAAAAAAAAACTCACTCAAGTTTCATCAAAAAAAGAAAAGTGAAAAAAAAGGTAAAAAAAAAACAGATAAAAAAAGGATGAAAAAAAAAAAGGGGGTCGGTTTTCGCACCGCCCAAATCCTGCCGTGCACCGCCTTTTGATGTCAGGAGGATGTCGAGTTTTTTTGCATTTTTTAAATATTTTTAAAAAGAACTTCCAATGGTCCTAAAGCTACCGAATTTTTTTGACAACCTCCTGAGCCCCCCTGCCACATATTCTGAGCTTTTTTAGGTAAAAAAAAAAAACATCAAAGTACTCCTTATTTAGGGAGTACACTAAATCAAAAAAAAAAATATAAAAAAAGGTTAACGCGGGAAATATGGGCAAAAAAATTTATCACATGTATTTCCACACTATTAAAATGTGGGATAAAAATTTTATCCACAGGGAAGCAAAAAAAGTCACTTTTACGTTTACTTTTGCAAAAACAGGTGCATGTATCAAAATTTTACAAAAGTAAACGTAAAAGTGATTTTGTTTGCTCCCCCGTGGATAAAAAATTTATCCCACATTTCAATAGTGTGGAAATGCATGTGATAAAAGTTTTAGCCCATATTTCCCACTTGAACCATTTTTTTTATTTTTTTTTTTGATTCAGTGTACTCCCTAAATAAGGAGTACTTCAACGTTTTTTTTTTTGAGCTCAAAAGCTCAGAATATGTGGCAGGGGGGCTCAGCAGGTTTTCAAAAAAATTTGGTAGCTTTAGGACCATTAGAAGTATTTTTTAAAAATATTTAAAAAATGCAATAAAACTCGACATCCTCCTGACGTCAAAAGGCGGTGCAAGGCAGGATTTGGGCGGTGCAAAACCCGGCCCCCCAAAAAAAACTGTTTAACGTAACCCACAATTCAACCAAGAAAAAAAATAAAGAAAAAAACAAATAAATAAAAAATGGTTC